>PVKC010008274.1:0-28348 GCA_004027635.1 Crocidura indochinensis | reverse complement strand
AACTACAAAGTCACACAGAAGAAAAACATTAACAACTGGAAATTAAACACCCTGCTACTGAACAACCAGTGGGTCCAAGATGAAATAAAAAAGGAAATTAAAACTTTCCTGGAAACAAATGATAATGAAGACACAACACCCCCCCCCCCAGAATCTATGGGACACAGAAAAAGGGGTCCCGAGAGGAAAATTTATAGCTCTACAAGCACACATCAGGAAGGAAGAAGGGGCATACCTGAATGACTTAATGACGCAGCTCAAAATATTAGAAAATGAGCAACAAAAGAAACCAAAAATAGGGAGACTGAAGGAAATAACAAAGCTGAAAGCAGAACTCAATGAAGTGGAAAACCGAAAATCAATTCGAAAGATCAACAAAAGCAGAAGTTGATTCTTTGAAAAAATAAACAAGATTGATAGGCCATTGGCAAAACTCACAAAAGAAAAAGAGAGAGAGAAATCTGATAACCCATATTAGAAATGAAAAGGGGGAGATCACAATAGATACTGCAGAGATCCAAAGGGTAATCAGAGACTACTTTGAGAAACTTTATGCTACTAAACATGAAACCTAGAAGAAATGGAAAAATTCTTGGACACGTATAAACTTCCACATTTAAATAAGGAAGAGGTAGAATATCTAAACACCCCCATCACCATTGAGAAAATTGAAATTGTGATCAAACATCTGCCCAAAAAGAAAAGCCCAGGCCCAGATGGATTCCCTAATGAATTTTTTCAAATCTTTCAAGAGGAGCTACTACCAATCCTAGCCAGGCTCTTCCATGAAATTGAAAAAACGGGAACACTCCCAAACAGTTTTTATGAAGCCAACATCACCTTGATACCAAAACCGGATAGAGATGCTGCCAAAAAAGATAATTACAGACCAATATCCCTGATAAATGCTGTTGCAAAGATCTTCAACAAAATCCTGGCAAATAGGACCCAATGCGTCATCAAGAAGATCATACACCATGATCAAGTAGGTTTCATTCCAGGAATGCAAGGATGATTTAACATCCGTAAATCTATCAACATCATACAGAACATCAACAAGAAGAAAAATAAAAATCACATGATCATATCAATGGATGCAGAGAAAGCATTTGATAAGGTCCAACACCCATTCTTAATCAAAACTCTCAGCAAGTTGGGAATGGAAGGAACCTTTCTCAATCTAGTTGAAGCCATCTACCACATGACAATGGCAAATATTATCCTTAATGGAGAAACACGAAAAGCCTTTCCTCTAAATTCTGGTACAAGGCAAGGCTGTCCTCTCTTACCACTCCTCTTCCACATAGTACTGGAAGTTCTTGCTATAGCGATCAGGCAAGAAAAGGATATCAAGGAAATCCAGATAGGAAAGGAAGAAGTCAAGCTTCCTTGTTTGCAGATGACATGATACTCTACCTAGAAAACCCTAAAGACTCTACCAAAAAGCTTCTAGAAACAATAGACTAATAAAGCAAGGTGGCAGGCTATAAAATTAAGACACCGAAATCAATGGCCTTTTTATACACCAATAATGATAGGGAAGAAAAGGAAGTCAATAAGACAATCCCATTCACAATAGCACCACACAAAATCAAATATCTTGGAGTCAACTTGACCAAAGATGTGGAGGACCTATACAAAGAAAACTATAAAGCCCTGCTCCAAGAAATAAGAGAGGACACATGGAAATGGAGACACATACCCTGCTCATGGATTGACAGGATTAACATCATTAAAATGGCAATACTCCCCAAAGCATTATACAGATTTAATTTGATCCCTATAAAGATATCCATGACATTCTTCAAAGAAGTGGATCAAACACTTATGAAGTTCATCTGGAACAATAAACACCCTAGAATAGCTAAAGAATTCCTAGGGTAAAGGAAAATGGGAGTCATTACTCTCCCCAACTTTAAACTGTACTACAAAGCAATAGTTATCAAAACAGCATGGTATTGGAATAAAGACAGACCCTCCCTCAGATCAGTGGAATAGGCTTGAATTCTCAGACACTGTCCCCCAGACATACAAGTACCTAATTTTTGACAAAGGATCAAGAAATCCTAAGTGGATCAGGGAAAACCTCTTCAACAAGTGGTGCTGGCAGAACTGGTTAGTCACTTGCAAAAAAGTGAATATAGACCCCAAGTTAACATCATGTACAAAGGTAAAATCCAAATGGATTAAAGACCTCTTTATCAGACCTGATACCATGAGGTATATAGAACAATATGTGAGTAAAACACTCCATGACATTGAGACGAAAGGCATCTTTAAGGAGGAAACTACACTTTCTAAACAAGTGGAAGCAGAGATCAACAGATGGGAATACATTAAACTCAAAAGCTTCTGCACCTCAAAAGAAATAGTGCCCAGGATACAAGAGTCACCCACCGAGTGGGAGAAACTATTCACCCAACACCCATCATATAAAGGGCTAATATCCAAAATATACAGGGCACTTACAGAACTTTACAAGAAAAAGCATCTAATCCCATCAAATAATGGGGAGAAGAAATGAACAGACACCTTGATAAAAAGAAATACACATGGCCAAAAGGCACATGAAAAAATGCTCTACATCATTAATCATCAGGGAGATGCAAATCAAAACAATGATGAGATACCACCTCACACCACAGAGATTGGCCCACATTACAAAGAATGAGAACAATCATTGCTGGCGGGGATGTGGAGAGAAAGGAACTCTTATCCACTGCTGGATAGTCCAACCTCTATGGAAAGTGATATGGAGATTTCTCCAAAATCTGGAAATTGAGCTCCCATTCGACCCAGCTATTCCACTCCTAGGGATATACCCTAAGAACACAAGAATTCAATAAAAAAAACTCCTTCCTCACACATATATTTATTGCAGTACTATTCACAATAGCCAGGCCCTGGAAACAACGAAGATGCCCTTCAACAGATAAATGGCTAAAGAAACTGTGGTACATATACACAATGGAATATAATGCAGCTGTCAGGAGAGATGAAGTCATGAAATTTGCATATACATGGATGTACATGGAATCTACCATACTGAGTGAAATAAGTCAGATGGAGAGAGAGAGAGAGAGAGAGAGAGAGAGAGATGCAGAATAGTCTCACTCATCTATGGTTTTTGAGAAAAATAAAAGTTATTTTTGCACCAATCCTCAGAGATAATGAGAGGAGGACTGGAGCTTCCAGCTCACTTTATGAAGCTCACCACAAAGATTGGTGAGTGCAGTTATAGAAATAACTACACAGAGAACTACCCTAATCATGTGAATGAATGAGAGAACTGGAAAGCCTGTCTGGAATACAGGTAGGGGTGGGTTGGGAGGGAGGGAGATTTGGGACATTGGTGGTTGGAATGTTGTACTGGTGAAGGGGGTGTTCCTTACATGACTGAAACCTAATCACAACCATATATGTAATCAAGATGTCTAAATAAAGAAAAAATAAAAGATTCATAAAGAGAAAAAAATTAAAAAATTAAAGTAATAGTCATTAAAACATCATGATAAAAAAAAGAAATACTGCTCAGCTATGTGGAAAGATAAAATCTTGCATATAGTAACACCATGATTGAAAGAGGGGTGTCTTGTTATGTGAAACAAGTCTGAAAGAGGAAAAAAATAGATGCTAGCACTTATAAATTGAATATAAAGAAATTAGCACTGAAGTAACAGTCAATTAAAAACAAAAATAAAGCAAAATATAAATAATAATGCTACCCCTCTCTCATGCTGATTTTGAGAGAAATATTGAAATTATCCAAAAAGAGGCATGAAGACTGAAAGGTAGAAGGAAGGACAATGAACAATGGCAAAGGGATATTAGTATTTGTATATGGACACAGTGTGGTAACATATCTTTAAATGATATGTAAAAAAGTACTCCTATAGTGAATGCAGTCTTGTATTTAACTGGAAGCCATATGGCCTTGTTAGTCTTCAGGATATTCCAAGTGAGTCACAGGTGAAAATTACATAAATGGAGGGTTTAGCATGAGATTAGGGACCAACTAGTAGGACAAGGGAGCCACAAGAAAGAAACAAGATCAGAAGAGAACCACAATGGTATAAAGACTGAGAGATATTGTTGCAAACCAAAATTACCTCAATTTAAAAAACAAAAATAAAAATAGTGTATTGTGTTATTGCTTGATAATTGGGTATATAATGTTAGGAGAGAACTTCCATTTTGACAAGGTATAGAAGAGAACAAAATCTGACACTGCTATTTTGTCTGTCTGGCAGTGGAAGAACATTAACAGACTAACTCCTGTCTCCACAGGCTTAAAAGCTTGTTTCTTGATGACAGCCCACATGCTTCCTGTGCTGATTTCAACATGAGAGTTTCACTGCTTGATCTGGCATTCTGTCCTTGCAACTTCATGATGCTTGGTGATTGGCACAGTGGACAGCAGAAGTCTTTTTGGAGACTGTTTCTAAGCTAGTAATAACTTCATTATACATGGAAATGACTGTAGAACACATAAATATAACCCACTCAACTCAAACTCCAAGTGTCCTGATTTCACCTTTTATTTTAAGTAAATTCCAAAAATACCTATGAGCACTCCAACAACAGAGAAATAAGAGGAAATCAGCATGAAACATGAGTGCTTCTACAAACTGTCCTTAAAATGTCTTACTTTTGTATATTTGATAGACTTGTAAGGCCATGGGATATTATTGGTAAAACTGCAACTTCTTGATTCATTTATCCATTTTTGGTCCATTGGGTTGTTACTATATCCTGTTGTTTGTCTTATGTACTACAATAAACATAGATCCAGATGTATGCCTGGATCTTTTCTTGTTTTTGTTTCTTTTGACTTTGGTTTTGCAACAAGAACTTGTGGCATATATACACAACAGAATACTATGCAGCTTTAAGAAAAGATGAAATAATTAATCTCACTATAACATGGCTGGAATTAGAGGGTATCATGTTAAGCAAAATAAACCAAAAAGAAAAAAGACAAATACTGTATGTTTTCATTCACCTGTTGACTAGACAGACACAAAACAAGAGAACTGACAATACTGAAAAACTTTTGACATTGTATTACAAAACTATCAAAAGTGGGGGGAAAGGAGGAGGGAAGAAGGCCAGAATAGGGAGTTTAGGGACAGGTGGTAGAGGGTCGAGGTTTCTTTGGTGGTACTAAGATACAGTAATTTGCATATCAATATTATAGGCTTTAATACTATTGTAGTGCTACAACCTAAACTTTAACTAAGAAAATGAATATAAAAAACTGTATGTGGGGGCTGGGCGGTGGAGCTGAAGGTAAGGTGCCTGCCTTGCCTGTGCTAACTTTGGACGGACCACGGTTCGATCCCCCAGTTCCCCATATGGTCCCCCGTGTCTGCCAGGAGCGACTTATGAGTGAATAGCCAGGAGTAACCCCTGAGCGTCACTGGGTGTGACCCAAAAACCAAAAAAAAAAAAAAAAAAAACCAAAAAACAACAAAAAAAAAACTGTATGTGAAAAAAGTTCTTTAAAGGATGGTTCTGTCCAAATTCATTATTATTATTGCTATTATTATTATTATTATTATTATTATTGTGGGAAATAGGCCACATCTGGCTGTGTTCAGGGATCATTTCTGGTGGTGCTTGGGGTACCATATGTGGTGTTAGTGATCAAACTGGGGTTGGTCACATGCAATGCGAATGCCTTAAACCTAATATTGACTCTCCAGCCTCCAAATTCGTTTCTTTCAATTGGTGAATTGCATGGCTACACATAATTTGTGTGTGTAGAAATGTAGCAAGCAGGTGTTACAGTTTTTATGATAAAGAATTTTTTTCTTTATCATAAAGCAGAAACTCTGGCTTAACATAAAAACAGTTTAATACACAAAGATGGCAAAAGAATAATCTTAGGATTCATGTATAAGGACTTTTTTATCTAACTATACATAGGACTGCTTATAAAAACTTCCTCATGAAGAGATAACTTTGCCATCTTTGAACACTAGAATGCTGCATAATTTATGTTATACAAAAGCAGGGAGATTGTTTTACAGTCACTGTAAACACTGAAGCAGTTTTTTCCTTATTGTCTTCAGAGTTGGCACATTTGTATCAACTATGTCTCCACTCTCTCAATCCTGATCCAGCAATAGAATTGTTTGCTGAATATATTTGTTTTCTCTAAATTAAGATTCCAAGCAGCTCCAACATGCACCCAATGAGCCATTGCTAATTTGTCATAGTTGGCATTGACAATGATACCAAAATCTGAGAAATGTTAATTTAGTTGAGCTATTGTATTATATAATATTTCAGGACATTGCCATGGAGGAAACTGGATGGAGGACACTACAAAACTACTTTTATAATAAAATTTTCTGAAAGCAATTACTTGAGCTTTTTCTTTAAGAAATCAATTTTTCCAACCACCCAGTGTCCTATAAGTCAATTCAATTTTGTCACTACCTGAAATTATCATTAAATCCTGCAAAATTAAGAACTCAGTTCTCTGTGGATATCTCAGTTTAGATGCCTATTTCAGCTTACAGGTCATCCAAAATTTTAGTTAACTGCTATAAAGTTGGATTTTCTATGCACCATATTAATTTCAATAAGTTTCTATAACAGCTGAAGAACTGAGGGGAGGAAGACTTTATCTAAAAGTATTAGCTTATTATATGAATACAACTGAAATTGAAGAGAGTATGGCAAAATATCCAGAGACAATAGAGATGACAATAGAGGATAAAACAAAACCAAAAACATAATAAAGTCATACCAATCTCATCTTGGTCTCTGGTTTTGTATGAAGGGCCATGACATGAAATCACTCAGCCTAAAAACATTTGTGGTGCATGATGGACAGGTCAGAGTTGTCATACTCCTGTTTGCTGGTCCAAAATTGCAGTTAAAGAACTAACTGCACTAATGATATGGCAGTGATAGTGAGAGAGAGTAGAATGCCTGTCCCTAAGACAGATTGGGGAATGTGAGAGAAGGGAAATTTGGCATTGGTGTCAGAAAAATTGCACTGGTGAAAGGCAGTGACTGAAACCCAACTATGAACATTTCTTTAACCATGGTGCTTAAATAAAGAGCATTTGCTTAAACAAATATATATATATATATATATATATATATATATATATATTTGTTTTTGGGACACACCCGGCAAGTGCTCAGGGGTTACTCCTGGCTCCATGCTCAGAAATTGCTCCTGGCAGGCTCGGGGGACCATATGGGGCACCGGGATTCGAACCGATGACCTTTTGCATGAAAGGCAAAAACCTTACCTCCATGCTATCTCCCGGGCCCCCAAAGAACATATTTTAAGAAAGAATACAACTGAAAACCAGCCAAATGGAAGAGAAAAATGGGTCAATTATAGTCAAGTTATTATGCTAAATTATTCCATGCCAACACGGTATGCCACCTGCCTAGAACCTTAATTTGTTTTCTAAACCAAAAGGTCTGAGATCCTACCATTTAGAGGTTTTTCTATAAGTATTTGTATATATGTATGGTTGATGAAGGTATTGCTATTGATGATTGAATAAAATAATCATGCCCTTTTATACTCCTTGGATCCCACTTAGGGATAGGGCTAAAATTTCTGATCTACTTATCTTGCCTTTTACTTTCTAGTGACCAGTATCCCGAAGCTTTTAAGGAACTGTCCACCTTCTGTCATCTCAGCATATAACATAGTACCAGTGAGATCCCAAAGTTTTAGGAACCATATGCCAGAAACTACAAAAATATAAGGTTAAAACTTTTCTTCTTTTTTTCTTATCTTTTCAAAAATCTTTTTAGCAAGAGTTATTTTAACCTTAGAATGTGGACTCTTTCACTTGCAAAAAAGCGAACTTAGACCCCCCAGCTAACACCATGTACAAAGGTAAAATCGAAATGGATTAAAGACCTTGATATCAGATCTGAAACTATAAGGTATACAGAACAACATGTAGGTAAAACACTCTATGCCACTGAGACTAAAGGCATCTTTTTTTTTTTTTTTTGAGACTAAAGGCATCTTTAAGGAGGAAACAGCACTCTCCAAACAAGTGGAAGAAGAGATAAACAGATGGGACTATATTAAGCTGAGAAGATTCTGCATCTCAAAGGAGAAAGTGCCCAGAATACAAAACCCACCCATTGAGTGGGAGAAATTATTCACCCAATACTCATCAGATAAAGGACTAATATCCAAAATATACAAGGTACTGACAGAACTATACAAGAAAAAAACATCTAACTCCATCAAAATATGGGGAGAAGAAATAAACAGACACTTTGTAAAAGAAGAAAGGCAAATGGCCAAAAGGCACATGAAAAGATGCTCAACATCACTAATCATCAGGGAGATGCAAATCAAAACTACTATGAGGTACCACCTCACGCCACTGAGATTGGCACACATCATAAAGAAGGAAAACAAGCAGTGCTGGCAGGGATGTGGAGAGAAAGGAACTCTTTTTCACTGCTGGTGGGAATGCCGTCTAGTACAACCTTTATGGAAAGTGATATGGAGATTCCTTCACAAACTGGAAATTGAGCTCCCATATAATCCAGCTAAACCACTCCTAGGAATATAGCCAGGAACACAAAAATACAGTACAAAAATTCCTTCCTCACACCTATATTCATTGCGGTGCTATTTACAATAGCCAGACTCTGGAAACAACCAAGATGCCCTTCAACAGATGAGTGGCTAAAGAAACTGTGGTACAATGGAATACTATGCAGCTTTCGGGAGAGACGAAGTCATGAAATTTTCCTATACATGAATGTACATGGAATCTATTATGCTGAGTGAAGTAAGTCAGAGGGAGAGAGAAAGATGCAGAATGGTCTCCCTCATCTATGGGTTTTAAGAAAAATGAAAGACATTTTTAACAGTATCTCAGAGATAAGAGAGATGAGGGCTGGTAGGTACAGCTTATGACATGAAGCTCACCATATAGAGTGATGAGTGCAGTTAGAGAAATATCTACACTGAAAACTATCATAACAATATGAATGAATGAGGGAAGTAGAAAGCCTGTATCGAGTACAGATGTGGGTGGAGTGGGGAGGAGGAAGATCTGGGAAATTGGTGGTGGGAATCTTGCACTGGTGAAGGGGGGGTGTTTTTTACATGACTGTAATCATACAACTATAATCATATTTGTAATCACGGTGTTTAAAAAAAGAATGTGGGCTCTTCAATCCTTGGGAAAAGAAATATGGAAGGCATCACTTTCCCCAACTTTAAACTGTATTACAAAGCTATCATCATTAAAACAGCGTGGTATTAGAATAAAGACAGACCCTCAGATCACTGGAATAGACTTGAATGTATTCAGAGAATATTCCTCAGACATAGAATCAATTAACTTTTGATAAAGGGGCAAGGAATTTTTGATAAAGGGGCATTTCCTAATTGAAGCAAATAAAGCATCTTCAACAAGTGGTATTGGCACAACTAGTCAGCCACTTGCAAAAAAACTCCTCAGATCTCCATCTAAAACCCTGCATAAACGTCCAATGCAAACGGATTAAAGACCTTAACATTAGACCTGAAACCATAAGATATATAGAACAATACATAGGTAAACACTCCACAACATTGAGACTAAAGGCATATTCAAGGAGGAAAAAGCACTCTCCAAACAAGTTGAAGCAGAGATAAGAGAAGCTTCTGCACCTCAAAGGAAATAATGCCTAGGATACAAAAGCCATCCACAGAATGGGAGAAGCTATTCACCCAATACTCATCAGATAAGGGGGTAATATATAAGATATACAAGATACTGATAGAACTTAACAAGTAAAAGCCATCTAACTCCATCAAAGAAATGGGAAGAAGAAATGAGTAAAAAATATTTTTCAAAGAAAGCTTAGAGCAGAAATCAATGAAGTGGAAATCCAAAAAACAATCCGAAAGATCAATGAAAGCAGAAGTTGGTTCTTTGAAAAAAATAAACAAGATTGATAGACCATTGGCAAAACTAACAAAGGGAGAGAAACTTGATAACCCATATTAGAAATGAGAAGGGGGAGATAACTACAGATATTGCAGAGATTCAAAGGGTAATCAGAGACTACTTTGAGAAACTCTATGCCACCAAATATGAGAATCTGGAAGAAATGGATAAATTCTTGAACTCCTTTTACCTTCCTTGACTGAATAAGGAAGATGTAGCATATCTAAACACTCACATCACCATTGAGGAAATTAAAATGGTAATCAAATGTCTTTCCAAAATCAAAAGCCCAGGCCCAGATGGATTCACTAATGAATTCTTTCAAACCTTTCAAGAGGAACTACTACCAATCCTGCAAGATGCTTTCATGAAATCGGAAAAATGGGAACACTTCCAAATAGCTTTTATGAAGCCAATATCACATTGATACCTAAACAAGACAAAGATGCTACCAAAAAAGAAAATTACAGACCAATATTCCTGATGAGCACAGATGCAAAGATCCTCAACAAAATCCTGGCAAATAGGATCCAATGCATCATCAAGAAGATCATACACTATGATCAAGTAGGTTTCATCCCAGAAATGCAAGGATGGTTTAACATTCATAAATCTAACAACACAATACACAACACCAACAAGAAGAAAAATAAAAATCACATGATCATATCAATAGACGCAGAGAAAGCATTTGATAAGTTCCAACACCCATTCTTGGTAAAAACTCTCAGCAATATGAAAGAAACATTTCTCAATATAGTTAAGGCCATCTACCACAAGTCAATGGCAAATATCATCCTTAATGGAAAAAAGCTAAAAGCCTTTCCTCTAAATTCAAAACAGGGCTATGCTCTCTCACCACTGCTATTCAACATGGTACTGGAAGTACTTGCTATAGTGATTAGACAAGAAAAAGATATCAAGGGAATCCAAATAGGAAAGGAAGAAGTCAAGTTCTCACTGTTTGCAGATGACATGATACTCTACTTAGAAAACCCTAAAGACTCTACCAAAAAGCTTCTGGAAAAAATAGACTCATATAGCAAAGTGGAAGGCTACAAAATTAACACACAAAAATCAATAGCCATGGGGCCGGGCGGTGGCGCTGGAGGTAAGGTGCCTGCCTTGCCTGCGCTAGCCTAGGATGGACCAGTGTTCAATCCCCCAGTTCCCCATATGGTCCCCCAAGCCAGGAGCGACTTCTGAGTGCATAGCCAGGAGTAACCCCTGAGCGTCACTGGGTGTGGCCCAAAAACCAAAACCAAAACCAAAACAAAAACCCACAATAGCCTTTTTATACACCAGTAATGATAGGGAAGAAATGAACATTAAGAAAACAACCCCATTCACATTAGTGCCACACAACTCAAATATATTAGAATTAACTTGACTAAAGATGTGGAGGACCTATACAAAGAAAACTATAAAACTCTGCTCCAAGAAATAAGAGAGGACACATGGAAATGGAAACACATATCCTACTCATTGATTGGCACGACTAACATAATTAAAATGGCAATACTTACCAAAGCATTGTACAGATTTAATGTGATACCCATGATATTTTTCAAAGAAGTGGATCAAACCCTTCTGAAAATCATTTGGAACAATAAATATCCTCAAATAACTAAAGTACTTCTTGGGAAAAGAAATATGGGAGGCATTATTTTCCCCAACTTTAAAATGTATTAAAAACAATAGTTATCAAAACAGCATGACATTGGAATAAAGAGAGACCCTCAGGTCAGTGGAAGAGGCTTGAGTACTCAGAGAATGTTCCCAGAAAAGAAATCATCTAATTTTGATAAAGAAGCAAGAAATCCTAAATGGAGCAAGGAAAGCCTCTTCAACAGGTGGTGTTGGCACAACTGGTTAGCTAACACCATTTACGAAGGTGAATTCCAAATGGATTAAAGACCTTGATATAAGACCTGAAACTATAAACTATATAGAACAACATGCAGGTAAAAACACTCCATGACACTGAGACTAAAGGCTTATTCAAGGAAAAACAGCATTCTCCAAACAAGTGGAAGCAGTGATAAACCTATGGGACTATATTAAGTTAAGAAGCTTCTACACCTCAAAGGAGATGGTGCCCAGGATACAAGAGTCACCCACTGAGTTGGAGAAACTATTCACTCAATACCCACAAAATAAGGGGCTAATATCCAAAATATACAAGTCACTGACAGAACTTTACAAGAAAAAAACATCTAATCTCATCAAAAATGGGGAGAAGGAATGAACAGACACTTTATCAAAGAAGAAATACATATGGCCAAAAGGCACATGAAAAAATGCTCTACATCATTAGTCATCAGGGAGATGCAAATCAAAACAACTATGGGGTCCATCTCACACCATAGATATTGGCGCTCATCACAAAGAATGAGAACAAGCTGGAGGGGTGTGGAGAGTAAGGAACTCTTATTCACTGCTGGTGGGAATGCTGTCTAGTCCAACTTTTATGGAAAGCAATATGGAGATTCCTCCAAAAGCTGGAAATTGAGCTCTCATATAATCCAGATATACCACTCCTAGGTCTATACCCTAGAAACAGAAAAATACAATACAAAAATCCCTTCCTCACACCTATATTCATTGCAGCACTATTCACAATAGCCAGGCTCTGGAAACAACCAAGATGCCCTTCAACAGATGAATGGCTAAGGAAACTGTGGTACATATGCACAATGGAATCTTATGCAGCCGTCAGGAGAGATGAAGTCATAAAATTTTCCTATACATGGATGTACATGGAATGTATTATGCTGAGTGAAATAAGTCAAAGGGAAAGAGATAGACACAGAATAGTCTCACTCATCTATGGGTTTTAAGAAAAATAAAAGTCATTTTTGCAATAATCCTCAGAGTCAAAGAGGAGAGCTGGACTGTCCAGCTCACGACATGAAGCTCATCACAAAGTGTGATGAATGCAGTTAGAGAAATAACTACATTGAGAACTATCATAACAATGTGAATGAATGATGGAAGTGATAAGCCTGTCTAGAGTACAGGTGGGGGTGTGGTGGGGAGGAGGGAGATTTGGGATATTGTGGTGGGAATGTTGCACCAGTGAAGGGGGAGTGTTCTTTATACAACTGATACCCAACTACAATCATATTTGTAATCAGGGTGTTTAAATAAAGATTTTAATATAAAAAAAGAAATATAAATGGCCAAAAGGTACATGAAAAATTGCTCCGCATCACTACTCATCAGGGAGATGCAAATCAAAACAACAATGAGGTACCATCTCACGCCACAGAGACTGGCACACATCACAAAGAACAAGGACAATCACTGCTGGTGGGGATGTCAGGAGAAAGGAACTCTCATTCACTGCTGGTGGAAATTCTGTCTAGTCCAGCTTTTATGCAAAACAATATGAACTTTTCTGAAAAAAACTAGAAATTGAGCTCCCATATGATCTAGCTATACCACTCCTAGGGATATACTCTAGGAACACAAAATTTTATCATCCACAATCCACAACTAAGCAGATATTTTCCTGGTACCATAAATAGACCTTGGGGTGTGAAAATGATCGTGTGTGGAGCCTGTAGTTGTTTCCATGACAGTATGCTCCAAGAGCAGAGGAACCCTGTATCTCTTAGGCCAAGAGAATTCCCTTTATAATTGCCCCAGAACTTACTGTGAGTATGCAAAAAGAAAAAAAAAGAATGGAAAAAAAAGCACAGAACCTTTCCACATCAGCCCTTACTTCCTCTTCCTTTCTCTCCCTTTTTTTTTTGTTACTGTTGTGCTTTTTTGTAGTTGATGTTTTTGTTTATTTTGGGGGGATTGTTTTTGTTTGTTTTTCTTTTGTTATGTTTTTATTCTTTTTTCCCTTTCTCTTTTGAATAATATTCTGACTGCTATGTAATATTCCATTGTATATATGTACCACAATTTCTTTAGCCATTCATCTCTTGAAGGGCATCTTGTTTGCTTCCAGAGTCTGGCTATTGTAAAAAGCACTACAATGAATATAGGTGTGAAGAAGGGATTTTTGTATTATATTTTTTGTGTTTCTAGGGTATATCTCTAAGAGTAGTATAGCTGGATCGTAGGGGAGTTCAATTTCTAGTCACTCTAATTATGTTTGTGAGCACCATAACTGAGCATATGTGTAAAACCTCTCATCCTGACTCATACCTCTCCCCACACCCTGTCAGTGAAGTAACTACAAAGGAATGAAAGGTAAAAGGGAAAATATGTTAAAGTTGATTTCATGTTCCATCAATGGGTTGTGACCCACAGTTTGAAAAACAAACATAGATGTCTGTTTCCCCTTTCCTGTGACTCTTTCATTGGTTTGGAAGAATCTTTCATTTCACTGCTAATGCATAGCCTTCTTTTTAGGTTTGCTCAGTTTTTTATACTGAAAGTAAAGGCAGAACAATATTTCAGTTAGCGTTTGCTTCTTTAAACTTTTAATAATGACTGATCAAAACATCCTAGCAAGATTCTTTCTGTGGCTTCAGGCAAGCTCAGCTTTCAAGATGTTATATTTCCATTCTTCTTGTTTCTCTATTTAACTAGTACGCACTAAGGTAATGTCTTCCCTTCCTCTCTCTCTTTCTTCCTGACCACATCACTGCAAGGGGTCATATAAATCCATTCAAATCGAAACTTGTAATTTTCTGCACTGATGGGTAAGGTTTGTTATTTGAACAAACTCAAGGCTGTGTCTCTAAGAGACAAGTGCCATTTCCTGGTTTACATTTATCTTGAAAATTACTCTAAGTGGGCATGCTAGCTAGTAGGAGATGTGCTAAGTAACATTTATGATGACTCCATGCCAGGGGAGAGGGAGAGCTTGGAGGGCTGTCTACTGAACTTCTTTCCTGGTAGAAGCCATAAGGCGCTCTCTGGGACTACTCGTAGGATCCATTTTCAACTCTTCTATGGGTAATGGCATGTCAGTGCCACACACTGATTCACTGTGTGATTACTTTTAGAGCCCATAAATGGCATGAATCTGTCAGTACGCATGCCAGCTTCTGATAATTGCTGGTACTGACTTAATCTTCTGGTGTCAGGAATTGAGTTAAGTATACTATTGAGTCAGAAGAGTGACTCCGTAATGAGGTAATTATATCATTTAAAACACTTTACTCTTTTTCATTTAGGTTTTTTGGGGGGTGGGTACTTATAGCCATAATTCAGGGATCATATGGGGGGCAATGGATTAAACTCAGGGCTCATTCATGCAACGCTTGTACTCTGATCCACTGAACTATTGCTCTGCCCCTATATTATTTCTTTTTCTTTCATTCGTTTTTTTATTAGTTTTTTGTTTTGCTTTTGTTTTGTTTTTGATTTTTGGGTCACACCCGGCAACGCTCAGGGGTTACTCCTGGCTCTTCACTCAGAAATCACTCCTGGTAGGCTCATGGGGCCATATTGGATGCCAGGATTTGAACCACCATCTTTCTGCATGCAAGACAAACACCTTACCTCCATGCTATCTCTCAGGCCCCACCTATATTATTTCTTATTAGCAGAAAGCATAGCTTGTAATGTGACATTTGTTCAGTAGATATCTAGAAAGTCAAGGAATGATTGAATTTTAAAAGCTGACAGAAAGGCAGTAGTCTAGATAAGTTTTACACACTCATCTAAAAGAAATGATAAAGGTTTTATATCTAATTTTTTCTGTTCTGTTTTCTTTTTTTTCTTGGCTGTTATTGTCAATTTCAGCTTTAAATTTAAGTCCTAGAATTCCTATCCCTAGTCTTTTCTCATTTAGAAAAGAGCAGAATTGAAACTTTTTGTTTCTTTGTTTTTGTTTGTTTTTTTGGGTCACACTCGGCATCCCATATGGTCCCCCCAGCTAGGAGTGATTTCTGAGTGCAGAGCCAGTAGTAATGCCTGAGGGCAGCTAAATGTGACCAAAAAAAAGTGGATTATTCTTGATACATATGGAAAAATGAAGAGGAGAGATAAAGAAAATTATGAAACAAAATGAAACTAGGACCTGATGAAATTGAAATTTCTTTATTTTTTTTTTAAGATGATAGAATTCAAAAAATTTCTCTCAGGGCAGCACTGTCTAAGTAAGACAGAACAACTAGGCATGTGACTCACTTTTCACAAAAAAACAGGAGAAATATAAAAGCATAAAACAG
This sequence comes from Crocidura indochinensis, assembly GCA_004027635.1. NCBI lineage: Eukaryota > Metazoa > Chordata > Mammalia > Eulipotyphla > Soricidae > Crocidura > Crocidura indochinensis. The sequence continues at coordinate 12,267 of PVKC010008274.1, read as the reverse complement.
TCCTTGGCACAGTGGTTTGGTCCTTATACCTGTCAATTGATATTCAGTGGCCTTCAGGCTCTCTCTGACAGTGCTGGGGAGAGTTTATGTCATGAACCAAGCTCAAACTATGGGCACTGCTCAGGCTATTCATGTACTCTTCTACTCAATATCTATCCCCAGTCCAAATGACAGGTCCAGACCATTGAGAAGATCCAGACCATTGTACTCCAGCTACTTCTATAAAAGTCCTTCATTTATGGAAAGCATTATGTGGAAAGGTCTGTGGATATGACTTTCTCAAACTCATGGAAGGTTTCTTGAACAATTAATGTCGGTAAAAATACTACCAGTTTTGGGGCCAGAGAGGTAGTACAGTAGTAGGATGTTTGCCTTGTACACAGCTGATCCAGGACAGACGGTGGTTCGAATCCCAGCATCCCATATGGTTCCCCGAGCCTGCCAGGATCAACCTCTGAGCCTAGAGTCAGGAGTAAACCCCTGAGCGCTGCCGGGTGTGACCTAAAAACCAAAATAAATAAATAAATAAATAAAATAAAAAAATTGCTACCTGTTTAAATAAAGAAGTTACTTTTTCTTACATTAATAGAAAAATGAAAATGAGAATTGCAGAAGGAGTTTAACTAGGAATCTAACTTTTAAAAACTATATAGGGGTATGAAAGTTATTTATTTGCCCTTGAGAAAACTTGGTGTTTTTAAGGCATTTATCCATTTCTTGTCAATTACTAAATGTAGTTGTATACATTTTTATGCAATTTTTCCATTTTAATAACCACAGAATCTTATCAAGAACCGTTCTTTTTCTTTTCTTTTCTTTTCTTTTTTTTTGGTTACACCCAGCAGCACTCAGGGGTTAATCCTGGCTCTATGCTCAGAAATTGCTCCTGGCAGGCTTGGAGGACCATTTGGGTAGCCGGGATTCGAACCAGTGTTCATATGCATGCAAGATAAACGCCTTACCTCCATTCTATCTCTCCGGCCCTTCAAGAACCATTCTTATCTCTGATTTTTGAGCTTCTCAAAAATAAAAGAAAAATCAGATTTTAATGCTATGTTTTTCTAGTATATTGATTTTATCTATGATTATAATTCCTTTTGTTTAATTCAAATTTAATTTTTCTAATTTATGTTGTTTTCTAGGATAAAAACAAAGATTATTATTTGAGAAGTTTTATTCTAATGTATACATCTTAGCTATAGATTTTCCCCCTAAACTCTGTTTTAATGACATCTAGCAAGTTTTGACAAATTGTTTATTTTATTTTAATTTAATCAAATCTGTTTTAAATTTCTCTTTGCTCTTTCTCTTCTTTCTTTCTATCTTTCTTTCTTTCTTCTTTCTTTCTCTTTCTTTTCTTTCTCCTTCCTTCCTTTCTTTTTCTTTCTTTCTTTCTTTCTTCCTTTCTTTCTTTCTCTTTCTCTCTTTCTCTCTCTCTTTCTTTTCTTTCTCCTTCCTTCCTTCCTTTCTCTTTCTTTCTTTCTTTCTTTCTTTCTTTCTTTCTTTCTTTCTTTCTTTCTTTCTTTCTTTCTTTCTTTCTTTCTTTCTTTCTTTCTTTCTTTCTTTCTTTCTTTCTTTCTTTCTTTCTTTCTTTCTTTCTTTTTCTTTCTTTCTTTCTGTTTTTGGGTCACACTCGGTGATGCTCAGGGGTTACTGCTGGTTATGTGTTCAGAAATCGCTCCTGGCTTAGGGGGAGGCATATGGGACGCTGGGGGATCAAACCACGGTCAGTCCTAAGTCAGTGTGTGCAAGGCAAACACCTTACTGCGTGCGCCACTGCTCCAGCCCCCTCTTTGTTTTCTTATTTCATACATAGGTTATTTAGAAGTTTGCTTTTTAATTAATATTAAAATATTTTAGGCACCATGATTTCAATATTTATAATACTGTGTTTCATGCATAAAACATTCCAGTATCATGACCTTTGTCTGAGTGTCCAATTTCCACCACCATTGTCAAAAGAGTTCCCTCTATCTCCCCATCCTCTCACCACTGTATGCTTTCTCCTGAAGATCAATTCTCAGCTTCTATTGTTATTGGGCATTTGCTATTCTATCACATTTCTTAATATCTTTTATATGAGAGATCATTCTATTTGTCCCTCTCCTTTTGACTAACTTCACTCAGCATAATATTCTCCAGGACCATTCATGTAACAGAAAATCACATGATTCCATGTTTTCTTATGGTCAAGTAGTATTCTATTGAGTTTTTGTATCATAAGTGCTGGTAGAGCAGATGAAGAGACAGTATCCTTTTGGGTAGTTAACACAGCTTCTATTCTTGAACCCCATATGGTCCTTTGAGCTCTGTCATAAGTGATCCTTGAGCAAAATGTCAGGATAAGTCCTGAATTCACTCCCGGGTGTTGCTACAAACCAAACCAAAAAACACTGGTAGTATTTTACAAGGAAAAAAATAACCAATCCCTTTAAAATATGGAGTATACATATGTCTTACCAAAGCAAAGGGTATAAAATTTTGCTTTTTAGTTTCAAAAGTTTTTCAGAGATCTTTCTATTAGTGATTTCCAATTACTTTCATAGCGTACCTTGCATAGATCAAAATGCCTTTAAATTTATTGCATTTGATTGGAGGCCTGGGAAAAATACTAATTACTGAGAGATAGTTGTGAGCTAAATTTTTGGTTTATTTGGACCTTATAATAAGTCTTGGCCCTTATAATATCTAGTTTTAGAATTTAATAAAATTTTGATAGTTTTAAACACCACGTCACCATTTAGAGAAATTTCATAGGTATTCCTATTTCTAGATTGTAAAAAAGCCCCACAGGCAAGGTTAAGGCTGTTGTATATGGGGAGTGTCTGGAATTATAGCACAGAAACTTTAATACCTACCTCAAGAATGATAGGAGTCTTAAATAGGCAGTCATATTTACTGAAGAAACCTAGAGTTTTCTTAGATTGCCAACCTTAGTAAGACAAGAAATGCCAGGGTGATAGAGTTTAAGTGGCTCTTTCAAATATGTTACATAGAGTCTCTATATTTAAGAGGCAAAACAGCCTCCAAGGAGCTATTTAATTAAGTGAAAGTAAGTCTAGTCCCTTTGGAACCAAATGGTTCAGTGAGCAAATACATCCCAGCCAGTGAAGGAAGTGGGGGAAGTTAATATGTGCTTCACAGACAGAGTGACACTGTGTAACCTCATATCACCAATGCTAAACAGTGATTGGTTGAGCAAATGATCAAACTGTGTTTAAATTTCGACAGGTACAAAATTGTTGTGCAAAAAAGTTCAGAATAGTGTGTCATTCTCAGTCTTCAAAGATAAGAATCCTGGATTTTCAAAGTCCCCTTGAAGGCTTTTTAAGGTAAGATGGGGGCATCTTTACTCAGAAACAATGATTTCTTTGGAAAAAATTGAATTTCAGAAAGCCAATTCTATTTTAAGAAATGAATCACACTTTTTGATTAGATTTTTTTCCTTTTCCTTTTAACTTGTCCAGTCAATACTAAAAGATGATGAAAATTTTGTGTGGTAAGAGATGTAAAAGATATTAAATCTATCCAGAAAACATTACACCATTGACTATAATATTTTTCTAACACATTTATTTGATCAATAATTAGAGGGATTTATAAATTAAGTAATACTTTTAATTATAAAACATTAATTACAGAATTTTTGAATTGTTATGCATAATGCAATAAAACTTTTGAATTTTTCAATAACTATTAAAGCTACTTTTAAAAATCTTTATTCAAGATATGATGGACTTAAATGAAAAAATCTATAAAAACATTTATTCTTTTAGGAATCAAACATGAATTGTGGAATTTGATAAAATGGTATTCTTTATCTTAGTATTATTAAAACACTCAATGATAAACTCATATTGGTGTCCATGACTGTATTTGGCTCACATTAAGTCTTCAAAGGTTTTTTCAGTGAATGATGAATGTTTCTTTTAACTGCTTAGTTCCTAAATTGTACCTTAGTTTTAAAACATAATATTTTACCAGTTGACTATAAGATTTCGAAAGCTAGATTAAAATACATCTTTGAGGCATGTTTAGAGTCTGCCTTTTGTGATACTGTTTTTCCATTTATAAAACATAAACGTTATGGGAAAAGAAAGACATTTTATAGGAAAAGGCAAATCTAGGTGATAGTAATAATTACTGACTTGATTTTTGCCTGAGGAAGGGTTTGGCCACACTGAGAAATGCTCAGGGGTTACTAGCAGCCCAGTGCTCAGAAGTCACTCCTACAGTGCTCATGGTGTTCACAGGTATTGGGGATCAAACCTGGACTTTCTACACACAAAACATAAACTTAGACCCTCGGCCTACCCTCAAAATTCTTATTAGATTGCTTTGACTAGTTATTATTTAAAAATTTAGATAATTCAGATTATAGAAATTCAGCCTGATCTTTTAAACTGTGTTGTATTATTCTGATTTTCATAGCTTGTCGTCTACTTTCCAAGATTAAATACATAATTGCTAAATTTTATTTTATTGTGACAAGTAATGAAATATTCTACAGAGATTTTGCACCATTTTGAAATCTGTACTGGGAAAAACATTGAGCCCATTTCTTAATAGTCCAGTTATTTACCTCATTTTGAAAACTATGGAAATCATCATGGTCTAGTGGGACTTTTCTTCAGTGGATTACACAGAGTACTGTAGAAGCCAAATTGCCGAATTTAATTTTAGAAATGAGATGCAAATAATAACTCTGATCTTTACTATCCTCTCTGGGACACTATGACTCATTCAAATCACAGACTCTTGATGATAATTAGATTTGATACTGTAGAGTGTAACCCATGCTTACCAGACAGCTGCCTGTCATCGCATGCCCCATAGTCCTTTGTTATACTTGGCGAAAGACATGTTTTAATAAAAAAAAATTTAATAAAGTTTTTGAGTCTTGCCTGGTTGTGCTCAGATATTCTGGTCCTGTGCTCAGGTGTCACTCCTGGCTGTGCCTGGTATACCAGGGATTGAATTTGGGTTGGCCAAGTGCAATTCAAGATCCATGCCAAGTATACTGTCTCTCTCATACTCAATAGAATTTTTAAAGGAAGTTGAACTACTTGACTTTCTTCTAAACCATTATGACAGCTACTCCCAGTAGCTCAAGAACCATGCTTTACCCCCACCTCTCATTTTTGGGATTTTGGGTCAAATCTAGTACTTTTCGGGGACTACTACTGGCTCTACACATAGGAGACACTCCTGGCAGTACATAGGGGAACCATATGGGATGCTGAGAATTTAACCCAGGTCAGCCACATGCAAGGCAAGGACCTAGTCACAGTACTCTCTCCATCCACCATGTTGTTTTTCTGACAAGGGAATTGCCAATAATTTTTCCCTTTCCCCAGTAGTTTTATTTTATTAATTTACTTAATTTTTAATTTTTTTAATTTTAGGGGCCACATCCGGTGGTATTCAGAGGTTATTCCTGACTTCGCATCCATTTGATTATATGGGATGCTGAGGGTTGAGCCCAAGTCAGTCACATACAAGGCAAACGCCCTCCCCACTATGCTATTGCTCTGGCACCATTTATTAGTATATTTTTAATAGCAGAAAAGTACAAATATAAGTCTATGAAGAATTCGTAGCTTTAAATTTTCTCGATTTCTGTAAATTAATAAAATTGGAAAAAACTTAACACATGGTGAACTAGACATAATTAAAATTATTTCAATAAATTGTATTCACATTTATAGCTGTGCATTATTCTGTTGTGAAGTACTATGTCTTCATTCATTAGTTTGTTGGACATTATGGTTGTTTTTATCTACTGGCTATTTTGCTAAGCACCACAAAGGACATAAGTGTTTCAATTCTGTGTTTTGGAGAGATGCTAAGAAGTGGAATTAATGGGTGAAATGGGAATTCTTTTCTTAAATTTTTGAGAATTTTGTATTATTTTCTATAGAAGCAGAGCAAGATGAGATTCCTACTACAGTGAATGAGGTCTCCTTTTTCACCATATCCCTGTCAACATAGTTATTTTCTTTTTAACATAGTTATTTTCATTTTTGGACATATTCCATTTTAACTGATGAGAAATGATATCTCATTGTTTCAAGTTTCAAGAAAAGATAATTAGATGACAGTTTATATTTGCTAACATAATAATAATTTCATTTATTAACATAAAATTCAGTCAAAGCCATATTATTACATGAAGTAATATAGTCTATAAACCCACTGAGTGTTTTTTTGGGGGGGGTTTGGGTTACACCCGGCAGTGCTCAGTGGTTACTCCTGGCTCTATACTCAGAAATAGCACCTGGCAGGCTCAGGGGACTATATGGGATGCCGGGATTCGAACCATGTACCTTCTGCATGCAAGCCAAATGCCAACTCCATGCTATCTCTCCGGCCCCCCACTGGGTGTTTGAAATAGGATTAAAACTTTCTAATGTAATCATATCAATATAGTAAAAAATCCACGTGTTCAGTAAGTAGACAATTAAATTATAAGTTGATACTTACTAGCACAACATATCATTATATATATGTATTATATCATCTCTAAATTCTAACAGAAAAGGATTTTATTTTCAGAACTCTAATATAAAATTGCTATCATGTATGAGATTGCTAAGTATCTAGAGCAAAGCTAGGTGTTTACTATACTAGCAAATGTTTATTCAACAATAATAACCTTGAAATTTATTTTTATTTATTTTAGGGGTTAGGTCACATTGGAGGTGCTCAGGACTTATTTATGATTTTGTGCTCAGGGTCACTCTTGGAAGTATTCAGGGGACCATATGGAAGCTAGAGCAAACCCAGGCAGATACCCTATCCACTGTACTACAATGTATTTTTCTCTGGGACTGAAGAGCTATTTCAGTGGGAAGGGTGTTTTCCTTGCATGCAACTGACTGGGGTTTGATCCCTAGCACCATACATGGTCTCCAAAACCCAACCAGGAATGGTCCTTGAACAAAGTGCTAGGTATTGCCCCACAACAAGCAATTAATTTTCTGTTATATGTCTTTAATATGTCAATAAACAAAACAATTTGGGAGATCTTGGAGCTTTTAGCAGATCGGAGCAGGGAGCAAAGAAATAACCAGGTTTATGATCTTGTCATGTCTATCTATCAGTGAGGTATGTAGGAAATCTAGATTTTAAATAGAGACATACCAGATGTCTTATCAAATAGTTTCAGACACTGATCTGAGCTGATGGAGAGAGAGAGGAGAAAGGGAGAGAGGAAGAGAAGGAAGAAAAGAAATAGGAAGAGGAAGACGAAAAAGAAGAGGAAGAGGAGGAAGAGGCAGGCAGGAGGGGAACATAGGACATTGGTGGTGGAAAATATGCACTAGTGAAGTGTTGTACATTGTATGACTGAAATTCAGTCATAAACAAATTTGTAACTGTGAAAAAGGAAATGAGATCTCAACACAAGCGATAACAACAAAAAGAAATAGCTTTAGAAAGGTTCTTAAAGAAGATTCTTCTGCCATGGTAATTAAGATAATATTGTAGAACAGGTTCTCACAGATGGAGAAGGGATATTTCCAAAGCCACTTCAATTTCTCAAGCTTGTATATTTAGTAGCAGAGATAAATGTTGAATTTTTTCATAATGCAGGTTTATTTTTCACAGATAAAGTCATTCATGATTGAGTTACAGTCATACACCAATGTGTATTTCCCATCACGTATGTCCCCAATTTCCCTCTCATCCTCCCTGATGCCCTCTCCCCTCCTTGTTTCTAAGGCAGGCATTTTACTTCACTCTCTCTTTTCTTTGTTTACACTATGCCAACTAGATATTTCTTGGAGAACCCTTTAAATTTTAAAGGTTTAAAATGTTTAAAAGTTTAAAATGTTCTAATACCTATATAAAATGGAACTATATCCCAAAAAATGTATTGTTGCCATTTTGAATGTAATATTATAAAATGTTCCCAAAAGGAGGGCAAAAGAAGTAATAGATCATTCTAGCCTCCTCATTCACACTGACCATAAATGTTGAATTTAAGTTCTCATATTTAAACTTCTTTTCTTTACAGTAGCCTAGGATTTTTCATTTTAATAATCACTTTCTCTTACTGTCTTGAATAATAACTTTAATGTAAGGAATTGGGTAGATATAAATGCTTCATCTTGCAATCAAACTTCCAGCAGAATTAGTAATACTAAGATTATATTTAGAAGACACTGGTTTATTATCATCAAAAATAATGGTAAAGTTGTAACTATACCTTTCCTTGATTTATTTGATTTGGAGGAGGAAGTTGGATCACAATTAGGTGGTCTCAGGGATTACTCTGGGCTTTTTGTATGGGGTATTTCCAGTAGTTTTCTGGGAACCATATAGTGCTGAGGTAGAACCAAAGCAAGTACCTTAATCCTGTACATTCTCTCTAGCTCCACAAGTATACGTTTTATACCAACATCATTTCATTGATGTAGACAGGAAAAGTCCAGGTTGTTTTGTTAGTGAGGAATATGATAATGTCTCTGCAAATTTCCATCATGCTGTCTTGTATGTTTTGGAACATGAAGTCTTAGTCCCTTTCTTCTTACATTATAGACATATTCCTTGCTAGGAAAAAGATTAATTCTTATAGTCTAAAAATATACTACCATGGTTATCATTTTTGGCTTATAAATAATTTTATGCTCTTTTCTTTCTAAAATTAGCTATTGATGAACATTGTTAAAGAAAATGAAGATTATTATATGTATTTGCATTTGTGTGGCAACGTGGGCAATTCCAGTAAGTATGTCTTTATCAAAGAGTCTCCTACCTTGTCTTTCTCTTTTGATCTAACATTACATATACATATAACTTATATGTATACATGTTCTTAAGAGTTTGTATATAGAATGTATATATACATACATGTGAAAAACTAGATAAACTATCTTAAAATAAATAAATAAAATATCATAACTAAATATACACTTCAAGCTAATACTCCTATTCTTCCAATTCAAACTCATATCTTATTGGAATTATTTTGTACTACTTTATTTATTTATTTATTTATTGAAATAAATGTCAATGTTAAGTCAATTACTACAATGATGTTTGGGAACCACTCCTATAGAAGATTAGAGAACCACATGGTTCCAGGGATTATCCAGCCCCTTGAGTTATCTCCCCAGTCAAATATTTAAAAAATTGATTCATACAGAATCAATGAGTATACAGAAGTCAAAGAGTCAGAGTGCACAGAAGACACAGAGCCATTGTTTCTCTTTGCTTAATGCCCTATCAATTTTATTCTAATTTCAAAAAAAATTTTTTTGGTTTTTGGGTCACACCTGGCAGAGGTCAGGGGTTACTCCTGGCTCTATGCTCAGAAAATCGCCCCTGGCAGGCACGGGGACCATATGGGATGCTGGGATTCGAACCACCATTCTTCTACATGAAGGGCAAATGCCTTACCTCCATGCTATCTCTCCAGCCCCAGTATCAAAATTCTTTTATAAAAAATAAAAATTTTCACTATTGGAGAAAACATGTTTTATTTAAAATTATTTTTACAGGCTTGTGGTGGAAAATTTGAAATATGCTGTTATATTTCAACAAACAAAAACTAGAGAAATCAAGTAATCTGTAATTTAATTAGGTTGGTGCCTAGATATACTTTTATAATAGCACACATTTATTTTATTTGGTGAGAAATTAATCTATTTCAAAATGTTCCTAACAAGTACAGTAGTATAATACTTATAGTAGTATGCTGATAGTAGTATAATAGTATAAATTCCACAAAAATCCTATAGAAAAACAGTTATTTTATAACTAAGAGGCTTTTGTGTATATCTTTCTGTTAATTAAAATTGTATATGTACATGCATGTATGTGCATGCACACATGTACACAAAATGAAAATGTGTGCAATTGCAATATTTTCTATTTTGATAGGTTCCTCAAATAAAACCACTGGAGAGACATGCTGCTGACCAATCTGTGAATGTAAATCTTCTAGCAAAATCGAAAGTGCCAATACAGGTATTACACTATATTCATGCTTATGTTATACAAAATTACTTCTCCTCTACCCACTCCAATGTGACCAAGTCTTTCCACCACTATCCTGCTGCCATTGTCTACACTTCTCTAACTTGTCTCCCCCAAACATTTTAGCCTCAGTTCTCATTTCAAAATCCAGGGTAAACTGTTATTAACTTTCATCGTTTACCGTGTTTTGTTATTTTTATAGGATATACGAATGCTTTTATTTTCAAGTTAGCTTTACATCAGAATGACATCCATTTTTATCACTTTCCTTTTTAGGATGAGTTAAATGCTGACAACATCATCAAAGAAAATGCTGCCTCCATGCATGAAAATGAAAGAGAAAGTCAATCTCATATTAAAGATGATTACAAAGGAGAAAGAAATGGCTCTGAGTGGGAAAATGTAGAAGAGAAAAGTTTTGCAACTTTTCCTTTAGCAAATGAAGTGGGGAACACTGAGGATCAGAATGGAGCCATGGTAAACTCAGAAACAAATGGTCATAAGGAGATTAATGAACAAGGAACTAACATTACAGCAAATGGTATTAGGAGAAAAGTAATCATCACTGACATTACTGAAGCAACAAATGGGAGCAGTTTTATTGAAAATACTGATAATTCAAATAACTGGGCTGTTGAAGGTGCACATCAACGTGGGGACACTGTTGTTGTCCAAGAGGATAGACAGCAAGGAGTTGAAAGCAACAACAGTGTGGTCCATGAGGTTGAAATACATGGGACTACATGTAGAAATGAGGGAGACGAGAGTGAAACAACAGCTCAGATAGAGGGTGAGATAAATGAGAATGAAGAGGTAGGGGTAACACAAGCAGTAAGCAGTACCAGGCAGGATCTGAGCCTAGATAATTCTGAAGGGAATCCAAGTGGGAATGGAGATGATGAGTATGAAGACAAGGGCTCTGGTGATGATGAAAGTGATGATGGAAGGAATGGACAAGATGACCCTGACAACAGCAAGGGCCAGGAGAGTCCAGTGCATGGAAAAGAAGACAATGACAATAGCTTAGGTCAAGATTCAATTAGTAGTGAAGTTGATGACCCCAATGGCAAAGAATCTCATGATAGTGAGGGAAATAACACTTCCAAGAGTGAGGAGGATAATGCTGATATTCCAGGAGACAAGGGTGACCAGGGAATGGAGGACAACCCAAAACTTAGTAATAGAGAAAACAAAGGTGTGGGAAATGAAATCAGACAACAATCACAGAAAAATGCTTCTGGAAAGAGTCAAGAAAAGGTTAGTTTGTAAAGTTAATTTTTTTCAATACATTAGGAGTTTTTTTTCTTTCCTTTCATCTTCCTCCCATAGTAGTACAAAAACAAAACACAATAAGCAGCTATTATATGGTTGTACCTAAATCACCCGAAAATTTAAAGAGAAAATGAATATTCCTGGTGGATATTGACATAGAACATTTTTTTATTTTTTTATTTTTATTTATGAGAACAAAGATGCAAAGATAGAGAACAAGGTAAAGTTACAGTGGAATGATGATCACCCATAAACAGAATTCACTTAAGTCCCCTTGCTGATATCGTAACATTGAATTTTCAATCAAAGAATATTAAGAAAGATAAAACAGAACCCATGTACAATTACTTAGCCCCTCAAGTCCCCAGATTGCAATACATATTTCTTAGCAGCACATCAAGCATTCTAAAGCCATAAAACTTATGTAGCTCCTTAAATTTTGAAGGCATAGTACGTTTTTACATTTCCATGTATATGCATATTAGTTTAAGTTAGCCTCAAAAATGGGTGTTTCTTTTTAAGGATAAGAGTCAAAGGAGCACAGTAAAAACGGTGTTAGAGTGGCAATAATTGTTTGCTTCGACCCACCAAAATTTAGGGGTCATGGATAGGAAAATCATTGGCCTAAATACAAGGGAACCAACCCCTGAAGTTTCCTGGCATAAGGCCAGCTCTAGGCTCCAGGCACACTAGATTGCCCAATTCAAGTCTTTGTCTGTAGTGCCAACACACTTTTATTTTCCACACTGATTCTGTTGTTGGTATCATGTTTCTGTATTAAAGATCCTGGAATCTGCATATAGGAATCTGTCCTATATTGCAGTTAGGATGATGCAGAGCGTGCTCTCGTTTCACCTTACAATTAAAGGGCAATGCAGAAAGCCCTGTCCAGCATGCAGGTTGTTGATGTTCTTAAGTCTTCTCAGTGTTAAGGGAAGTCTCCTATGAGTAGTTTGATATCAGGGGTAGAGTCTTCCCTGGTAGAAGATTGCTTCCAATTGTTGTTGAAAAAAA
>PVKC010008273.1:9718-28431 GCA_004027635.1 Crocidura indochinensis | reverse complement strand
TAGTATACTTAGGGACTGTTAGGATTAGTAAACAAAACACTTAACAAATGTTAGGTTTTTCTTTTATTATTAATTAGGGCTGTGGCTATGTTTTTTAGGAAATGGCCAAAGACAAGGGAAACCAACAGACAGAAATAGGTCCTTTATTCAGTATATTGATCCTTATGTGACTTAAGTTACTAACATGGCTAGCCTCCTCAGTGGAAACTATAAAGAGAATTAGAACTGGATGCAAAGTTAGAGATCAAATGGGATAAATGAGAAGACAATGTTTATATGTCCAAATGAAAAGGCACAATGTATGGGATAGGAGAAGGTGTAGGGGAGTAATTGTTATGTGTCAGGTAGCATCATGGTACTGCATATTATGTTTCTAGTTCTTGTTTGATTTTGGGAGATTTTTAGGCCACACCCAAGGCTCTCTCCTGGTAGTGCCAGGGACTATACGCAATGCCTGGTATCAGGGTCAGTTGCATGAAAAGCAAGCAACTTACCGCTTTTACTATTTATCCAATCTCTATTATCCCACGTCTTTAAAACATTTATTGTTTATGTTTTGGGGTCATACCTAGAAATGCTCAGGGCGTATAACTGGCTCTGTGCTTGGAGAGACATATGGAGTGTCAGAGATAGAATCTGGATCAGCTGTTTGCAAGGTGAGCCCCCTGTCTACTGTACTGCATCTCTAGTCTTCATATTGTGGGGATTTTTGTTGTGTTTTGTTTTTGGTACACATCTAATAGTGCTCAGAGTTTACTTCTGCCACTGTTATGAAGGATCACTCCTGGTAGATGAGTGGAACCTTATGGAGTATCAGTGATTGAACCTGGGTCTGCTACATGCATGACAATTTTTTTGTAATATTATTGCTCCAGCCCGTTTTGAAAATTTATACTTGAACTTCAAAGTAAGAAAGCAAAGAAGACAGAGTAACATTTATTCACTTAAACCATACTGATTTGGCCTGCTTCTTCCTTTTCAGAAAAAGTCACTCAGTGCCCCCTTGGAAATCTACCTTCCTTACGAAGACAAACAAAAAATGCCTCCCAGTTACGCCCAAGGCTACAATTGCCACCATCATTCAAGCAACCTTAAGGATAGTATTATCCACTTTAGGAAACACTGCTAATTAATCATTGAAGCAACCTGGTATATGCACACCTACACATAAATGTATGTGGAAAAAAAGATATCACATAAAACTCTTTAAAAAATACCCACAGTAGGGGGCCAGAATGGTGGCACAAGCGGTAGGGTGTTTGCCTTGCACGCACCAACCTAGGACGAACCTTGGTTCAATCCCCCAGCAATCCATATGGTTCCCCCCCCCCAAGCCAGGAGCGATCTCTGAGCGCATAGCCAGGAGTAATCCCTGAGCGTCACCAGGTGCGGCCCAAAAAAACAAAATAAAAGAAATATCCACAGTAGCAAATTTCAAAAATATTTACATTCTAATCTTTATATTAAAATAATTCTTATCATATTGTAATTCAGTGACCTCTTTTCTATAATTCTGTAATTACTTTCTTTAAATTTTCTGTAATTCCTGTGTAGACCAGAAAGCTCACTCATAAGGTCTGGAGATATAATGCAGCAGATAAGGTGCTTAACTACATGCATCTAACCTGGGTTTGATCCCTGGTACCACATATGTCCCTGAAGGAAACTCTGAGCACAGAGCCAGGAGCAAGCTCTGACACAGCTGGATGTGGCCCCAAAATACACACACACAAAAAAGAAAACTTCCTAAAGAGCCCCAGAAGTCCTCATTTTTAAATGTATAAAAAGTCACAGAAATTTAAAAATGTATGTGCTGACCTGGGATTCACTCCAGGATATTTAAATTAGACATTCCAGGCACAATTTTCTCTAAAAGATTAAAAAAAAGGAAAAGAATTGGCACTATAATTTCTAACTCTTATAAGGAAATTACTGGCATAACAAATTTTCTGTGCATAACTTTTCAAGTGCTAAAATTTTGTAAACTCTGATTGAGCACATCTATCCAGAAAAACAGAGCCAGAAAATGATCAGGGGTGCCTGCAGAAAATGAATAATTGTAAGTCATTACACCAATGTTTTTAAATAGCAAAATTAGAAGCAACCTAAATATGCAACTATAGGATATTTAAAAATTACAGTGTCATCACTTAATGGTTACTTTGCAACCATTAAAATAATCTACAAAAACAACTTATAGCACATTCATGCAATTCATTAAAAGAAGCATAATATGTATGCTGAAATATATTTCTTGGTTGAAAAATCTGCATAAATGTAAAAAGACTGAAGGAATATATTCCAAAAAATAGTTTCTGCTCAGAGAGACAGTATGGTTCTGTCCCCTGCACTCTATATGATCCCCTGACCCTGCCAAGAATAATCCTGAGCAGAATAAGTTCTGAACACAGCATGGTCTAAAAGCCAAGTAAAAAAAGAAACCCAACCACAAAATAGTAAATATAAAGTAATAAAATGAGAAATATAATGATTATGTTTTTAAGCTTGATACTATTTTCCAAATTGAGTATAAATTATTCTTGCAAAGAGAAAAATGTTATTAAGTTAAAAAATTAAGAACTTGGAACATTCTACAGCTTTTTCCTTTTAGTATCTTTAAAATAATTTGCATCTTCATTTTGTCATGTTACCTGGGTGAACATAGGAAGCATTCTCTTTCATAGGTGAAAGAGAATTACAGAAATGGCTTTGTCTTCTCTATGAAACAACAGTAGGTGGGTCATGGTGTGATGTGCAACTTCAATTTAGGAAGGTTTGTGTGGAACAGCACACTGATTTTGGCAAAAGCAGAGGAAGAAAGGTTTCTTTGCTTTATGATTAGTTGTTGCAGTTGTTCTGATCTCGGAGGCTGCTTTCTTTCTTAATGTTTTATAATTAGGAACAGCTGCTCTGAGCTTTGTAAGCAGTTTCTTCCTCCCCTTAACCCCCTGCTGCTGGAAATCAAATTGATCTCTGAAATTAGAGAATTGGTGGAATAGATACTAGGGGATGGGATAGCTAACTTATTTCTTCTGTTTTAAGGTAATGTAATTTAAGTGTCCTGTGGAAGAACGGGATAATTTTGACACAGTACCTATAAAACATCTGTTAAAATGTTACTATAAATGGGGCCGGGCGGTGGCGCTGGAGGTAAGGTGCCTGCGTTGCCTGCGCTAACCTAGGACGGACCCCGGTTCCATCCCCTGGTTCCCCATATGGTCCCCCGTGCCTGCCAGGAGCGACTCCTGAGCGAATAACCAGGAGTAACCCCTGAGCGTCACCGGGTGTGGTCCAGAAACCAAAGAAAAAAAAAAGTAAATATAAAACACCTGTGAAAATATAAAGTTTTCAATCAACAGTATTTATTAATTGATTGAAAAACAGGTATAAAGCAATCTAAAGGTGAGTAGATTCCTTTTGTCCCAAAGAGATTGGAATTTCAATCAACTAAGAAGTTAAAGATTACCCTATTGGAGGATGTGTAATTTTTCAGTGTAGGAAGACAAGGTAAGTGCTATTGTAATGTTAGTAATGTTAAGGCCCAAAACAAAGAAGATGAATATAGTCTTATCACCTTGTTTCTTGGATATTTTGTCTTTTTTTTTTTTTTTTTTGCTTTAGGGTCACACCCGGCAGTGCTCAGGGGTTACTCCTGGCTGTGTGCTCAGAAATCGCTCCTGGCAGGCTTGGGGGACCATATAGGATGCTGGGATTTGAACCTTCTGCATGCAAGGCAAATGCCTTACCTCCATGTTATCTCTCCCGCCCTATTTTTTTTTGGGGGGGGTCACACCCGACAGTGCTCAGGGGTTACTCCTGGCTCCATGCTCAGAAATTGCTCCTGGCAGGCACGGGGGACCATATGGGGCACCGGGATTCGAACCGATGACCTTTTGCATGAAAAGCAAACGCCTTACCTCCATGCTGTCTCCCGGGCCCCATCCCGCCCTATTTTTAAGATAGGTTTGTTCTAAGACTGATGGAACTCGAAGCCCCAGGACTCTTAATACTTTATAGAGGGGTGAAAGTGTGGAGAATCTGAGGTCCTCAAGATGTCACTGATCACTTCCTCAGTGTAAGCCCCCAGAGCCACTGTTACCTTTGTGAGAAGAGACCAGGGAAACCTTGGAGAGGGCTGAATCCACCTGTTGGTGATGAGGGTTGGAGATCATGTTCCTACCAGTATAATTTTCCGGATGAAATTCATCCAAGTCTAAGAATTCGCAGCCACAGGAAAGATGGAATTGGAATTTTGCTGAGTCAGTGTTCACCCAGAGATTTTCACTTAGTCCTTTCATGCAATGCTATTTCTCTTGATGAAAATGGCAATGACTGTAGCGTTAAACTGGAACACTCATAGATGGATGGTAGGGGATTCTAGAGAATATTCACCATAGAAAGAGAGGAAGTTGTATTTTCCTTCATAATAGGCATCTCTCCACCTCACATCCCTATTTTCTGCCCTTCCTATTCTCTAGACCCATCAAGGAATTTGTGTTGAAACATTGTTTTTGGGTCACACCCGGCAGTGCTCAGGGGTTACTCCTGGCTCCATGCTCAGAAATTGTTCCTGGCAGGCACGGGGTACCATATGGGGCACCAGGATTCGAACCGATGACCTTTTGCATGAAAGGCAAACGCCTTACCCCCATGCTATCTCCCGGGCCCCTGTGTTGAAACATTGTATGCCTGAAACCCAGTCATGAATAGCTTTGTAATTTTATAGTGACTATATGAAAAAGCAAAATCAGAAAAAAATGTAGACACCAATAAGCTATGCCATATACCTAAGGAAAAATAAGAAAGAAAAGGAGGAAATATCAGGCAAAGGGCTGATAGTAAGTATACTGAGCAGTGAAGCAATCACTAACTCAGTTCTGAGGTGGTCAAGTTGGCTGTGATGGTGGCAGCTCAGGTCCGGGAATAACAAAATATAGTTCAAATTTAAAGGAAGATCTGTACGTATTTGGATATAGATAGATTTTTTTATACTTCCTAAAACAAGTTAAAAAGCTCTTATAGCCCACTTCTCAGATAAATTTATATTGACTATAAACTATATAGGTAAAGGCTACTAATGAGAAAGTACCTATCCTTGAAATTTTTCAGGACCCCATTGCTAAACCAATTTTATATTTTTTGCTTGGTATACATATGGTTAGCATTAAAAGCATAATTGATATTTATCAATAATAAACTATAATCCTAGAGTGTCCTTAGAGTTAATAACACATATTTTAAATACATCTTACTTGTTTTCTCACTCTTCCTTAACATAGGTACATATATAGTATTCTTGAGTCTGTTACAACTGTATAACTTATATAGTTTATACATACTCAAATGCATTTGCTTTAATCATGAATATCTCTCCATTATGTATAAATACACTTATTTTTTTGCTTTACTTAATGGAGACAGAACCTAGGGGTATGCTTTACCATTGAGCTACAATCCTAATCTTTAAATATGTATCTTAATTTACTGTATCACTCAACATTACTGAACTATATTTGTAGCTTTTTAGAGAAAATGACCTAAAGTTCTTGGTTTTTATTTTTAGTTTTGCAGTCATATCCAGCAGTACTCATGGCTCACTTCTGACTCTATATTCAGGGATCATTCCATATATAGTGCTGGTAATATAGACCTTTGTTACCTGCATGCAAGGCAGACAAGCAAGTACTCACCCTACTTGCTCTACTATTTCTCCAGCCCAACTTATGCATTTTGTAATTGATCTAAGTGGGAGCAAAAAGTTTTATATATTTAAATAATATTTTAGTATAATATTTAAAGAAAAATGCCTCTTGATTTATATAATGTCTCTATTACTATTGAAAAAAAGCCTGATCTACATAGTTATTTTATGATATGTGTTAAATGATATTATTCTCTTTTAGCCTTTAAAATGACATTATAAGATCTGTGGCATCTCGTCCTCATGGCAGTGAGATGAAAATAGGGGAAGACGTGTGTGTGTGTGTGTGGGGGGGGAAGCAGAGTAGTAAGGGGACACAGAAAATGGTAGTAGAAATGGACACTGGTGAAAGTGTGGTGTGGAAATGTTTTATTCATGCAATCCTATCAATGATAGTATTGTAAAAATGTAAGCCATGATTAAAATAAAATATATAAAATAAAGAAATCAAATGATAATGTAAGGAAATGGGATTTATTTTGGCTGGTGGTGCAACTACCCAAAAGAATGTAAACTTTCTAGAATGAATACTACGGAAATGGTGGTAAACTGCTAGATCACATTTCCAATGAGATCATAAGTGAAAATGACGGTAGCAGGAAGTTGTGGTTTAGGTTTTAAAATGTTTCTACCATGAGGAAACTGATGGAATGAGTCTTTAAAGGAGTTGTGCTTTTTGATGTTTCATAAAAGCAACCAATTATCTGAGATTAATTATGTCACTTTATCCCAAAGACTTGCCCATCCTATGAAACGTTTTTTTCTTTCAATAATCTTTTGCTGAGGTTGTGTGTAATTTAGGCAAACATTTTAATTTATTTAGTTTATTTATTTAATTATTTTTATGTTGTGTGTGTGTGTGTGTGTGTGTGTGTGTGTGTGTGTACACTGGCTGTGCATGAAAGACTATTCACAGTAGGAAATTGAACTCAGGGGCCGGAGAGATAGCACAGCGGCGTTTGCCTTGCAAGCAGCCGACCCAGGACCTAAGGTGGTTGGTTCGAATCCCGGGGTCCCATTTGGTGCCCCGTGCATGCCAGGAGCTATTTTTGAGCAGATAGCCAGGAGTAATCCCTGAGCACCACCCGGTGTGGACCAAAAACAAAACAAAACAAAACAAAAAAAAAAAAGAAGAAGGAAATTGAACTCAGTACTCTCTTGCATGCAGAGCATTCAGGACAACCTTTTAAGCCATCTCTCTCAGTAGTCAGTTGTATATTACAATAGTTCTGGTTCCTCTTTCCATCCCCCCAAACACCAGCTGTGTGGATCAGAGATGAGAATTGTAACCAGGGAAACCAATCAGAGCCACCATGTAGCCTGGCATTAAAGAATGAGAACTGCCTCAATTCAACATGGTTTCTGGACTACCACATCAAGCACCCTAATTCCCACCTTTTCTGAAAAGAACTCAAGACTCCATATAATTGGATGAATTTGACCATAAGAAATAGAAATGTACTTTTAAAGAAATGTGGCTGAAAGTTTGCAAACACAGATGACTAGGGAAGGTGTGGTGTCATCAAGAGCCCAGTTTTATTCTCTTTCTTATTTACTATACTCACATTCTGAATTTTAGCTAAGGTCTGCTTTTTTATGGATGTCAGATATATTGAATAATTGCATTTATTAACAGTGTTTTCTCAAAGATGTATCTCCTAGAACCTCCTAATCTGTCTAGTGGGGACCAATTTCTTTCTCAGTTTCTTGTTCCATTTGTCATTCAGAGCCTTTTACCTTTCTCTGATGGTTCCCTCTGTCTGTTTGCTGTGCTGAGTTCCCTGCTCCCAGATTTTTTGGCCTACTGTGTTCTTGGTTAATTTTCTTATTTAGTAGAGAAAAATTCGCTAGCAATTTTCTGAGCTAGGGTATAAATGAATTTATTTTAGTGACATTGAAGAGTTGTATATCATTATTGGAACTTTCTATTTTATTGATCGTTTTTCAGGGTATGTGTTATAATTTAGAAACAATTTTCATCTAGCAGCATGAAGATATTTCCTTGCAATCTACCAGCTTCTAGAGTTAATGTGGACAAGTTCAGTATATCATTTGACTCCTGATCCTTTCTATTTAATGTAATTTTCCCCCACTTCACTAAGAAATCTTTGATCCCACTGTTTTCAAATTTTATGTCTGCCTTAGTGGACCTATTTTATTCACTATGTTTGACTCAGTAGATCCTACAATGTAAAATTTATGACCTCTAGTGCTGGAAGTAAAAATACTAATGACTTATACATTATCCTATACATTTTTATTCTTCTATCTAAAATTTCTATTATTTTAATGCTGATTTTTTTTCTCTTTTATTTCTCTTTCTATGTTGTGATACTGGAGCTACACTTGTGCTCTTTCTTTCCTATAGCTTCTTTTTTTTGGAGGGGGGCCACACCCATTTGACGCTCAAGGGTTACTTCTGGCTACGTGCTCAGAAATCATCCCTGGCTTGGGCAGACCATATGGGACGCAGGGGAATCCAACCACGGTGGTCCCTTCTAGGCTAGTACTTGCAAGGCAGACACCTTACCTCTAGCACCACCACGCTGGCCTCAGTCTTTCCTGTATCTTCTATATATCACTTTTTCCTTCACCCTTTTTGGGAAGTAAAAAAATATTTTTAAGTTATTTAAATTTATTTTTTTGCATTGGGGGTTACATTTGGTGGTGCCTAGGGATTACTTCTGTCATACATTCAGGAATAACTCCAAGATACCACATGAGATGCTGGGGGTTTAATTCAGAACAACTGTGTACAAGACAAGAGCTAGTACTACCCACTCTACTGGCTTTCCTGTTCTAAAATATGACTTTTAGAGGAGTTTATTTAGAGGTATATAAGGATACACACACACACCATACCATACACACATATACACAAATACTCAAGAGAATACAAATTTCTCCATAAGTGAAAGAGCTAAGAGTACATATCTCAGGTTGTGAGGTGCAGGTAAAACTGCAATGTAGAGAATATAATCCCCCCACTTTTTTACTCTAATTTTAGGGAACATTTTTTCAGCTTTATTGTATAAACTTCTCATCAAAATATTTTTATCTCTTTTATTCTTAATTTTCAAGAAGTTTGTATGTTCTTTAAATCTCTCTCATGGTCTATGAAGAATTATTATTTTTTTCTTGCTTTATAGATATAAAAAGCACTCATTTTTCTGAAGGGATTAATGACAGTTTCTTGAAGGAAAACTGTCATCTTTCTCTCTTCATTCTAGTGGTATGTTCCAAATTAATTCTCTATGTTTATCTTGGACCCTGTGCCATATGCTTGAAAGGTCTTCAAATGTCTTATGTTTCTTTACCATTTAATTTTCTTAAGATAAGACCACTAAAAATCTAACTGAAAACTCTTTGCATATGATGGAGCATTATCAACTGTGATCTGCATTGTTGAGTGATTTAGCTGGAGGGTTTACTGGAAGAATTTCTTGTTAGCACAATTTTTCTTTTTTCTTTTTCTTTTTTCTTGACCAGAGAGACTACTGAGGAGTCTTTCAATCTTCTGCCTGGAAAGTATAAACAGCCAGCACTCTTAAGATCCAACTTGTGGAAGACCAAGAGTCTCAGTATTGGAATGAATTGCATTTTACTTAGCCTTTTTTGTTTTGAACACAGTACTATCCTCAACTCAGGTTGGTGTGTCCTAACCTTGATTTTTTATTCCCTTACAGAGAGAAACCCTTCAGAATAGAGACAGGGAATACTACATGTGCAAAGAGGATTTGTAGTTGTCTTTTCCCCTTTTAGCATATTTTAATCCATTTGCTTTTATTAATATTTTTATTTCTACAAGCATAATACCTTCTTCAAAATGTTTGGGATTCTTCTTGAGAATTTGGTTTCCTTCTCTGCTTTCTCTGTGGATAGTTTAGAATTCAGATTTCCTGTGTCTTCTTAAGTCCTATTTCTCTGTATGCTATTTAACTTCTAAAGTTTTGGTAGTCTTCTATTCTCTATGATTTAACTTAGATAATTATCTATCTATCTATCTATTATCTATCTCTGTCTGTCTCTGTCTACCTACCTATCTACCTATTTATCTATATTTATCTATCAACCATCTATCTATTTCTATCTGTCTATCTCTATCTCTGTCTCTGTCTACCTACCTACCTATTGATTTATCATCTATCTGTCTATCTATTTATATATCTATCTATCTATTATCTCTATCTATCATCTATCTATATATCTTTCTATCTATCAAGCATACTCATTACCACTGAGTTACATCCCTGGCCCTTGAACACTTAAATAAAACGATTGGCTTTTCATAGGCATGATGTGGATCATGTTGTGGATCACATTAGGGGGTTAGAAATACTATTTGTTGGGCTGAGAATACAAGTAGGGTCCTGAATTTTTATTGAAGAATGTCAGCCTTGCACCTGACAGCTTAAGACATATGCCTGAAGCATATGGATATCTTTCAGTCAACTCAATATCTTCACTTCTTCTTAAAGAGCTCAGTTTTGAACTGCCTGATATTCAGTCCTGTCAAAAAGCTTAGCTGAGAAGAGTGATATTTGAGAGATATTTGGAACTAACCATTCAATCTTTCTGTTTTAACCTTAAACCAAGTTAAAAAATTTTGTTTGGGTTATAACTCTAATTCCATTAGAAATGTCATAATTGAATAACATTTTAGTAACATGATATTTGGTTTCATAAAGAATCATAAGGGAGACTATGCTTCTGAAGAATTTCTAAGTATCTTTTCATTATCTGATTGAGTGTATTTTTAAGAAGAAAATATTTCAAGAGAAGTGGGTTTTTTTTTTTACTTATAAATAAGTTCTTTAATTGAGTCACTTTGAGATACACAGTTTCAAAGTTGTTCATGATCGAGTTTCAGTCATACACACATTGTACAGTGTACCAGTGCACATTTCCTGCCACTAACATCCCGGGTTTCCCTCCTGCTCTCTTTTGTGGCTGCCTCTGTGGCAGACATTTTACAGAATGATTTTTATATATTGGGTAATGAGTGTCATTGTAATTCTGTTCAAGACTAAGCAATAAAATTTGGACCAACCCTTCTTTTCTCGGTAAAAGTAACTACAAACAAGATAATTATTGAGAAAACATAAAAGAATATACATAACTAATAAAATAATGAGTAAAATAAGTAAAGAATGAAACAAGCATTTCTTTGGATCAGAAATAGAACATAAATTCAAAGCAATGAATTAAGCTGTAGTTGAGATTACTTGACTCTGGAACTCTGACAAGGCAAGTAGGAGTGGCCTTTTCAGAGAGTAATTATCTCTGAAGGTATCAATAGAGTGGTGATCAAACTTGCGGTTATTGGTTGAAATTAAGATGAGGGGGAGGACTGAGCGATAGCACAGCAATAGGGCAGGGTATTTG
This sequence comes from Crocidura indochinensis, assembly GCA_004027635.1. NCBI lineage: Eukaryota > Metazoa > Chordata > Mammalia > Eulipotyphla > Soricidae > Crocidura > Crocidura indochinensis. The sequence goes on along the minus strand of PVKC010008273.1, from coordinate 17,345 downwards.
TTTGCCTTGCACACCACCAACCTGGGATGGACCCTGCTTGGACCCTTGACATCCCATATGGTTCCCTCAACCCCCACCCTCAGCCTACCAGGAGCGATTTCTGAGAGCAGAGCTAAGAGTAACCCCTGGGGGGCCGGGCAGTGGCGCTGGAGGTGAGGTGCCTGCGCTAACCTAGGACGGACCGCGGTTCGATCCCCCAGTTCTCCATATGGTCCCCCGTGCCTGCCAGGAGCGACTTCTGAGCGAATAGCCAGGAGTAACCCCTGAGCGTCACCGGGTGTGGCCCAAAAACCAAAAAAAAAAAAAAAAAAAAAGTAACCCCTGAATGCCTCTGGGTGTGGACCAACCTCCCTACCCCCCAAAAAACCAAAAAACCATAAAATATATGGGATGGGATACCATTCCACAAAAGAAAGCTCAACAAAATAAAAAAAAAATAAAGTAGAAGTTTATGGGATGGTAAAGATAGCAAGCCATAGAGCATTTGTATAGGGCATTTGCCTTGCAAGCGGCCAACCTGGGACCAACAGTGGTTCTGAATCCCGCGTCCCATATGGTTCCCCGAGACTGCCAGGAACGACTTCTGAGCAGAGAGCCAGGAGTAACCCCTGAGCGCCGCCAGATGTGGCCCGAAAACCAACAACCAAAATAAATAAATAAATAAATAAATAAAAAGTATAAGTTTATTCCTTCTACTATCTGATGAAATAGGGGGTCAGGAAATATTTTTTGTTTTTTTTTTTTTTGGTTTTTGGGTCACACCCGGCAGTGCTCAGGGGTTACTCCTGGCTCCATGCTCAGAAATTGCTCCTGGCAGGCACGGGGGACCATATGGGGCACCGGGATTCGAACCGATGACCTTTTGCATGAAAGGTAAACGCCTTACCTCCATGCTATCTCCCGGGCCCCAGGAAATATTTAACTAAAGTTTTGAAGCCTGGATTTTAGCCAAGATTCATCTGATTTAGTGACTAGAGTTCTAATAAAAATAAAGCAACTTGAGACACAGTTCTAACTTGAGGGTCTAGCAATGTTGCATGGAAACAAATGAATAACAATCAGAAAGAAAGGGAAGAAAAGAGACTTGATGGAAAGGAGACTCAATTGACATAGACCTGAAAATCTCATTCTACTATTCACAGAGTACTACAAAAAAAATCCTTCCATAAATTATATTTAGGTAAACACAGGCAAAACTATTCAAGACAGTCACCTAGAGCAGTGCTTCTCGAATAGTGGGGCGCGAGACTCCGTAAAGGGGGGACGCGTTTGACCTCAGCAAACACTGTCATAACAGGCTAAGCCCCGTGTTTATGTCTCTGTATGTCTCTAGAGCTGAGAGTTGCTGTATCCTGCTTCAAATCCCGCTTCCAAAAGTTATACATTGCAAAATGCGCTCAGTGTAACCATTTATCCAGACATCACTTCTGATTAAAAAATCAGCTCAAATTACTTTATATATTTTTGTTTTTCGGGTTAAAGTATTTTTTTTTTTGGTTTTGGGGCCACACCCAATGATGCTCAGGGGTTACTCCTGGCTATGCTCTCAGAAGTCGCTCCTGGCTTGGGGGACCATATGGGAAACCGGGGGATCGAGCAGTCCAGTGCAGGCAAGGTAGGCACCTTACCTTCAGCACCACCGCCCGGCAGGTTAAAGTATTTTTTAATAAAGATACTATTAACAGTTTGCGGGGGGGCCGCGAAAAATGTTTTCTTCTTCCTAGGGGGGTATGACAGAAAATAATTGAGAAGCACTGACCTAGGGGCATCGTCTGAGATTCAGTGCTATTAGTTAAACAAGTGGAAACAAACATAACCAAATAGGATTACATCAAATTAAGAAGCTTTTGCACTGCAAAAGAAATGATGACCAGAATACAAGACATTGAGCATCCTGGGAGAGAATATTTGCCTCCATTCATCTGACAAAGGATTATTGTACAAAATATATAAGCTCTTGGGGCCAGAGCGAGTGCAGCAGTAGGGTGTTAGTCTTGCACGTGGCTGACCCAGGACGGACCTACATTGGATTCCCCGAGTCCCATATGATCCCCCGACCCAGGAACAATTTCTGAGCGCATAGCAAGGAGCAACCCCTGAGCGTCACGGGGTGTAGCCCAAAAACCAAAATCAAGACAAACAAAATACATAAATGTATATATGTATATATATGCTCTTGTAAAACTTAACAACAAATAAACAAATGGCTGCACCAAAATAGGGAGAAGAGATGAAAATATACTTTTTGGAAAACACAAACAGATGTCAGAGGCTTATGAAAGAAGATCTGCATCCTTTATTATTAGGGAAATGCAAATAAAAACAACAAAAAGACATGACCTCACACAAGTGAGATTATCATACATAAAATGGGACACAAATGAGACCTTTTCAACTGCTTGTAGAAATGTCGACTGATTTAACCTCTTTGAAAAGCAATATGGGCACTTCAAAAAAGTATGAAATGTGCTTTTAGATGATCCAGCAAATTCATTTGACATGTATTTCCAGAGACAAAAAACTATTCTGAAAAGACATTTGCACTCCTACATTTATTGCAGAAACATTTACTGTAACCAACATCTGTAAACAACCGAAGTGTCCATGAACATGTGACTGGATAAAGAAACTGTGATATATACATATAATGGAATATTAAAAGATTTTTACAAAGAGATTAAATAGTGAAATTTGCTGCTAAGTGAATAGATTTAGGGGTATCATGCTGAGTGTGCTTAAAAAGGAGAAGGATTGATACAGAATAATCTCTCTTATACATAGAATACATAGAAACAAAGTGAAAGAATAAAAATCTAGACAAAGACAAGACAATGAGACTTGAATGTACAGTACTGAGTTTAACATGGTAGGGGATGAGGGGTGGAAAAGGATGATCCCGAGATAATGGTGGAAGAAAGTGGACCTGTGGTGGAGGGTGTAGTGTTGGAATTTCTTATGAATGAACCCTATTATTACCTATATTGTAAATCACAGCGCCACAAATAACATAAGATAAAAAAGATTATTTACTAAGGGACAGAGAAATAGTACAGTGAGTAGGGCATTTGCCTTGTATGTGGTCAACCTGGTTTAATTCCCAGCATCCCATATGATCTTCCAAGCACTACCAGGAGTAATTTCTAAGAAGAGTTAGGAGTAGCCCATGAACATTGTGGGGTATGACTACCATCAAAAATATATCAACCAAAACAAATTACTAAAATTAATCATTTCAGATGAAATGAAAAATGAAACAATATGAAAATTTTTATGGTTAAGGCAAGTTTATATTTACCAACAAAACAATGCTTCCACAAGAATATAATGTAGATAATCACCGTTATGCCAATGGTCCAACTTCACTGCTTTACCACTGATCTTAGCAAAGATACCTAACCAACCACAGCTCTAGGTATCCTAGTATTTTTTTTAGGTATCCCAGAATTTAGGCTGAAAACTCTGGGTTCTCTTTGAAGTGAGTATGGGCAGCCTCCCCTGCCCTTTCTAACTTCTGTAAGATTTGACAGCTACAGATACATCTCACAACTGCCACCATGTCAGTTCATCAGCCCAGCTCCAAAGATTCTGGAATTCTTGAAGTGACAACTCCAAATTTTCAATACTGCAACCCTAGTATTAATACACTAAATAAGGTGACAAAGTAGCATAGAAGTTGCCTAAGGTCAACAGAGAATGACCAACTAGCAACAAACATCTTAGTAAACCTTCAGGAACTAACTTAATGACCTCATTGTGAGATATAAAAATTCTTACAAATTTTCTTTTGCTGAAGATTTTCTTTTCTTTTTGAAGTTTTTGTTTTCAATAATTCCTTTACCATTTAGTTGTAAAAACAAGTAATATAAAGGAAAATATTTTGTGCCTGTGAGGCAAGTAGGCTTGGAAATGTGTGGAAAATCGGGAACAGTGGTAGAGAAAACATTACATTGGTGGTGGGATTGGTGTTGAATCATGGAATGCCATAAACAACTGCATTATGAGCAACTTTTTTCAACTTTTTCTTTTTTTGTTTTGTTTTTGTTTTTTTGTTTTTTTTTCGGACCACACCCGTTTGATGCTCAGGGGTTACTCCTGGTTAAGTGCTCAGAAATTGCCCCTGGCTTGGGGGGACCCTGTGGGATGCCGGGGGATCGAACACAGTCCTTCCTTGACTAGCACTTACAAGGCAGACACTTTACCTCTAGTGCCACCTCGCCAGCCCCTTTTTTCAACTTTTTCAATATATAAATAAATACATTTATTTATATAAAAATAGAGTTTAAATTTTTTAAATAAGCATGGGTTAAGGCACTTACCTTGCCTTGAATCTGGTTCAAATTCCTTATATCACAAATAGTCTTCTAAGCAGGGGTCACTTTTGAACAAAGAGCCAAGAATAGCACCCAAGTCCCACTGGTCATTTTTGGCTCAAAACCCAAAACTGAAAAGCAAATAATAAAATACAGAGACATCTGAGAATAGGCTATTAGAAATTGAAAATTGAAAATAAGAAGATGAACATTTTAGAGAAAACACAATTAAGAAGAAAAAACACATACTTACCTGGCAGGGAAGATACCATGATCACGAAGGTGGTTTCCCCAGGACGAAGCTTATCCATTGCACTCCGGATGTGCTGACTCCTGCGATTTCCCCAAATGTGGGAAACTCGACTGCATAATTTGTGGTATTGGGGGACTGCGTTCGCGTTCTCCCCTGAAGAAAAAAAAAGAAGAAAAAACAATTGATAAAAGTGAAAAATCAATTTGAAAAGTGTTACAATAGATTGAGGACATAAAATATAGATCTAGCAGAAGCTACATAAAATTAGAATAGAATAGGGGCCAGAACAATAGCACAGCATCAAGTCTTTTGCCTTGCACACAGCCAATTCCAGATGGACCCCAGTTTGATTACCCGCATCCCATATGGTCTCTGGAGTCTGCGAGGAGCGACTTCTGAGCACAGAGCCAGGAGTAACATCTGAGTGCTGCTGAGTGTGACCCAAAAACCAAAATAAATAAATAAATAAATAAAATAAAAAAAAAAATAAAAAAAATAAAGAGTGGAGAAAAAAATAGTTGAAGAGCATAGTGTTTTTAGTTTTGAAGTTTTTTTTTTTTTTTTTTTGGTTTTTGGGTCACACCCGGCAGTGCTCAGGAGTTACTCCTGGCTCCATGCTCAGAAATTGCTCCTGGCAGGCACGGGGGACCATATGGGGCACCGGGATTCGAACCGATGACCTTTTGCATGAAAGGCAAATGCCTTACCTCCATGCTATCTCCCGGGCCCCTAGTTTTGAAGTTTTAAATATTGAAATAAAAATATAATTAAGGTTCTAAGAAGCAATAAAAATAAACACACATTTAGATGAAAGTTAGGATAAAAGTAGAGTATTGAATCATCATAAAATTTGAATTATAAAAAATTGAATTATGGAAGGAATTTTCATTATATGGACAGTTGATTTCTCATCATGCTATATACTAACTAGTAATACATCTAATATATGATATTTATTAATATGATAGTTTCTAGAGTTCAATATTTAGATTATTAATAACTAGTAATAATATTTAAATTAGTAATATGTAGATGCAATAATATCTACAAATTTAAGGAGGAAAAATCATTCTCAACATAACCTAAGTTTAGTTAACCCATCTGTAACATCAGACTTGAGACCTAAACGTTACAAGATTTTGGGGTAAGTGGGGAGAAGATCTTAGTTATGCTTTCTCAACAACATCATATTGTTAGATACATGTGTCGAGATCTGTGTGTAGTGTTTCATGCTCATAACCAATGGCTTATATTATTTACCATAATATTACTCACCGGTAAGAACACATTCGAGCTGGTATTGCTATAGTGAACATACAAGCATTAGGTCTATGTAATAGGAACAGCATGAAATGGTAATAGGAAACCTAGGTAGTTACTTCACTGTGTCAAGTTAACCATACACATTACAGTCATCCCTATTTGCACACATATCTTGTGGAGTTCACTAGAGACAAGAAATTGCATACATGATTTTAATGCCTTCTAATGAAAGGAAATGTTTTTTTTCCTGATTTCAATCTTTTAATAAATCTATATTAATGTAATATTTGATTAAATTCTATTTTGTTACATGAATTTGGTCTTCAGTTATAATTGTGATCACTACTAACACACATATACTCTAATTGAAGGGAAATTAAAACATTTTACCCACACAAGGACTGAGAATTATCTCTTTACAGATCATTATTAAAAGTGCCAAGGAAGATACTTTAGTAAGAAGAAAATTAAATTGAGACAGGAAAACTATGATGTAAGGTATGAAAATAGACAAAGAAACTAAAACAAAGTAAGGGAGGAAGTACTTTCCTAATTCTCATAGAGGAAATCAATAATCTAAAATGATATGGAGTCTTAACTGTACACAGTTTATGAATATCTTTGCCTGTTAAGAGAGGAGATTAGAGGCTGGTGCTGGGTGAATGACATTATACTCTTCTTGAAACATTCATCAAGTATTTCTTTTAAATTAAAAAAAAACACTAAATGGACAAAAATGTTCTCTATAGCTCTCAAGTTTATAAAAAGGAAAATATAGAAAACCTTAACAGTTCATCAGAAAATAGGAAATCAGGAAAAAGGAAATGGAAAATAATGAGATTGAGGTATACAGTGAGTTTTCCTTTTGCTCATGAAAGTATAATTTCTGTGTCTCCTATGTTAATTATTTTCTCTTTTACCTTTACTTAGTTTACTAAATTATTTGTAATTGATGTAGAACCCTATAAAATAAGAAAATAATTACTTCAGTGTAGTAAACTCTACCTTAACTTAAAAAAAAATCTATATTCTGACCCAAGAGATAGCTCTGTGAGTTAGTTCTGGTCTTGCAAGTATGAGGCTGAGAGATCAATTCCCGATGCTGCTTGCATGTGCTGAGAGTAATTCTCTTATTTCTTTTGTCTATATGTCTGGCAACTTTGTTGTTTGTGGTGGTCTCTGGCACTTTAGGTAACTTCTGGTTACACTGCAGCAAAGTGTATGCAAACATCACAACTAAAATGATGAGTGAGGGAGCACTGGGATAGAATGTGAAACATACTCTCCCCCATTGCTTTCTCCTCTTTCAGTGAAAGCTTAAATGTGTGCACTACTGAATATTATAACTAAACTATGTAAGGACCACTGTTCTCTTTTTGTGGGGGAAGGTAAGGAGGACACAGAGAGACAGAGGAAGAGAAATAGAAAGAAAGAAAAAGACAGACCCCTTTATTGCGGCAACATCAACAAAGGAAAGGTGTGAAAGGAAAACATCTATAAATTCAAATTAATGTTCTTTTTGTGTAAGAATCAAAGAACTTTAATTCTGAAAACAATTCATGCATATTTTTTGGTACAGGGATAAAAGCAAAGTAAATATGGCGACTACCATAATTTTATCTTGTGCATAGGGCAGACTATACTAAATGCAGTATTCCTTCTCATTAAGTCTAATTGTGGTCTTAAGAGTTCTCTTTTAAGAAGTTTTTCTGTTTTTCTTTCCTTCTTTCTTTCTTTCCTTCTTTCTTTCTTTCTTTCTTTCTTTCTTTCTTTCTTTCTTTCTTTCTTTCTTTCTTTCTTT
>PVKC010008272.1:0-28400 GCA_004027635.1 Crocidura indochinensis | reverse complement strand
GAAGATGGATGGAGATGGAGGCCTCTGTCTGCTTTCCCAGGCCACGTGGCTCCATCCTCCATTAATCGATGGGTCTGGGGTCCAGGAAAGCGACGGGTAGAAATCTCACTCACATGCAGGCTTCAGGAAGTAACAGCTTTATTCATCCTAGCCACTACATGTGTGGCATACATCATAACCTTTTAAGCAGCTAGCCCTGTATCTTAACTTGTCCCAGACAAGGCTCTCGACCAAAGACCAAAGAGCCCTTAAGTACCTTTCCCAGACCCCTCCCATGAACTGGGTCGGGTCTGCAGTTCAAGTTACAGGTCATATCCGCCCAAGACTACTCCCATCAATAGGTGGGTCTCAGGTAGATTAACCTAAATCCAGGGTGGGGTTACAGAACTGATAGACTTTATCTAAGATTATTTATGTGTTTGTGAATGAGTGTTATTCTATTGTCTTTTATAGACAAATATAGCAATGAAATATGTGCATTACTCTGTATATTTGAAGTATTGTAATGATGATGCATTACCTTTTCAAAATAAATTTGATTAAAATGTCCTTAACAATTAGATATTAGAAATTAAAATACTATGTATATTTTAACATAGAACATATGCTCATAATTATTATCCCAATTATTTGCTATTGTAATTATCAATACACAATTAAATGATAGATTTCTAGAGAAATTATAAATTATTCTTCAAGCAGTTTGTCTAACAAAATTTATTACATGATTTAATATTAGGTTTGATATGTGTGTATAAAAATAATGTAGAACATTAAAAGTCTAAAAATTTTTTCATATAATGTGATCTCTGCTAAGTTCTCTTGGCTATTTCTCAGTGAAAATTTTCTCAGATAAATATAAATAAAGTATATTTTATTTGTTTTTGTACTTTCCAGTTATGTGCCATGATTGGAATCACCAATGCACAATCAAGAAAAAACTTGGTTTGCTTCTTCAAACCACAATTATCTGATTATTTTGAATGAAATAATTTATGTTTTTCAATATAAATCAAATCCCAGCTTCCTTTATGATAATTCTTTCACTCAAATGAATATTTATTCTGTGCTAATACTGAAGCAGGCACTCCACTCACATTGCTCATCTTGCTGTGAGAAATAAATACAGAAACTCTTTCTAATATACTGTATCCAGAGGAAATTCCTCATACATTGGGTTCAGTGAAGAAACAATTATAAATCAAATTTCTATTTAAACTCAATGTTATATAAGGCTACTAGGGAAAATAATATGAATGTGTGAGACAAGACAAAGTGCTGTGTGCTAAAATTAGATGAGAGGGAAGAATGGTCAAAAAGGTTTTTCTGTGAATGAGAAATGTAAGAATGTATGGGCCTGGAGAGATGGCACAGTGGTATTTGCCTTGCAAGCAGCCTATCCAGGATCAATGGTGGTTGGTTCGAATCCCGGTGTCCCATATGGTCCCCCGTACCTGCCAGGAGCTACTTCTGAGCAGACAGCCAGGAGGAAACCCCGAGCACCGCCGGGTGTGGCCCCAAAACAAACAAACAAACAAACAGAAAAGAATAAAGAAGTATTCAGGTAAGATAACAAAAGTGAAAGTTCTGAGATAAAAATAAGTTTAGTGTACTCAAGATTAGTTCAGAAGCTAGGAAAAATCTGCCTTAATGAAAGTAAGCCATGCTTTCGATATGCCCTTGCTGAAATGAAAAATCATACAGAATAAGAAAGTGTACATTAAATTAAAAAATACCTAATCTGAAGGTTAAAATTACTGGTGGAAGAGAAGAGGTTGATGTGAAGAAGAAATGCAGAAATTCAGTTGAAATTGATAAGAACATATCCAACACTAAAAAAGCAAAGTATGTATGTATGTACAGTAGAAAGCCAGTCTACTTGCTATTTTTTCTGGATAGAGGAATTTTAGCTCGGATTAACTATATTTAAGCACAAATAATTTAATAAGATGAATGAGAGGAATAGTGATATCTTAGATTATCTTGAGAATTAACTGAAATGAATTGTTTTGGGGCAGTAGACAGTAGACAAGTGTTGTGATCCACTTATTTTTGTCCTCTGCTTAGTTTGCGGTGTTTCTGAAGTTATCTTTATAGTGAATGAGCTTTAATACAAAATGGAACAGTGGACGTAATGACATTTTTGAAATATTATAAAACCTAGAACATTATAGTATTTATTTAATAGACAACACCTTTAGGTGTTGAAATGAAACCTAAGTTTCATTCAGGCACCATTGTGCAACCCTGAGTGATCACCGAGTACAGAACTAGAAGTATTCTTTAAGCATCAATATGAAGGACCTACTCTACAAACCAAAAAAATAATTTTAGTGTTAGAAATACTTAAAAAAAAAGTGGGCCAGGGAGATAGCATGGAGGTAAGGCGTTTGCCTTTCATGCAAAAGGTCATCGGCTCGAATTCTGGTACCCCATATGGACCCCCGTGCCTGCCAGGAGCAATTTCCAATTTCTGAGCATGGAGTCAGGAGTAACCCCAGAGCACTGCTGGGTGTGACCCAAAAACCAAAAAAAAAAAAAAAAAAGTGACTAAGGGCTAGTGATAAGGAGTGTGAGGTGTGCGTGTGTGTTAGGGTGCCCACACTCACTCTAAAAGAGTCCTAATGATATCGGGCCATACTGGCATAGCTGGAGTTTTGGTTAGATTAGGTCTCTGCACCGAGCCTTAGATGTTGGGGTTTTTTTGAAGTAGGGATTGTGGGTGACGATTTTGGCAGGCATGGTTTTGACATTGCATGGATATGGCTCTCTCTCTCTCCTTCTGAGATTGTCAGTTTTCAGCTGCATGTCTGATATTCTCATGATTTTTCATGACATGGTTTAAATCTCTTTTAAGAACAGAGTCTATCGAGCTGGCCAGGTACAGACAAGGCAATTTCGTTGGTTAACCAGATTGTTTCTTTAATGTGTGTTGGTTTTATCTGATTATTTGAAGATCTGAGACAACCAATATAGGTACAGTTAAAAAAAAATTGCCTTCTGTTCTACCACATTGAATTAGGATACCAGTGGTTCCTTGAATCTGGACTTGAACTCAAGCTTTAGTTCTTCACAGATCTCAAGTCTATATTTTTGTGACTAGAATTCATGCCCTTGGTTTTAGGTCTGTTCTTTCAGACCACAATTATAGAATTTTTTTCAGAGTTCTATAACTTAAATATATTGAAATTTCATAGAATTCACAGCAGTAAATTTCTTTATAAAATTTCAAAACACACACAGAATCCATTGGTTCTAAAACACTTGCATATCCCATTTAATGAAGAATATAAACCAAAACCCAATTATTTTTGACTGAATCCCTTCTTTCTGTTTAGCCATGCATATATTTGTACCACTAATAATGAATCTTTAGAGAAAATGAAAATTTACTATTCTGGATAATGAATATGAATTTGTAAAATAAAATAGCTTTTTATGGAACCAAAACAATAGGATAGTTGGCAGGGAATTTGTCTTGCAAACCTGAATTTGATCTCTGGGATCTTTTGTGATCCCTGAGGACTATTAAGAATAATTTTTAAATGCACTTTTAGAAGTTATTTCTAAGCAGTACTGACTATGCCCTCCCCCTAATATTAATTTTTAAAAGAGATATTTAACAAAACGTTTTATTATACATCTAGAAAATTGTACATTTTAATTTGGAATTATAAGACTATCCTGAATCTGTCAGCCATTTGATAGCATATAAAAATGGTAAAAGGAAATGTAAAGAAATATCCAGGATTCCTGCTCTTTTCTACTTCTCTTCTGAATTTGTTAAATTGGAAATACCAACATTTTGACTAAATCATATGAGGAATAATACATCACTTTTTATTTAAGACATTTTTAATTAGCTGTATTTTTCAAATATGTGTACTTAAATTATAAATTGTATATATTTTATAATAAAATATTTTCTAAATCTAGAAAACTGTAACAAAAATAACATGGTGTTGATACAATTTCTTTCCATAGTCATAAAATATTTTAGAATTAATTATGTCTTACAAGTATTAAATTTAAAATCATTCTGGGACATCCAAAAATACACAAATTTTATTCGATTATAAATTTGTTGAATTGAATTGAACTTTTTTTTTTTTTTTTTTTTTTTTTTTTTTTTTTTTTTTTTTTTTTTTGGTTTTTGGGTCACACCCGGCAGTGCTCAGGGATTACTCCTGGCTCCATGCTCAGAAATTGCTCCTGGCAGGCACAGGGGACCATATGGAGCACCGGGATTCAAACCGATGACCTATTGCATGAAAGGCAAATGCCTTACCTCCATGCTATCTCCCGGGCCCCATGAATTGAACTTATTAAATTCAATTTTCATTCTCTAATTGATGTTATGTCTTTGGAATAGATATAGATTTGACAGATTTGAGCATATATTATTTGCAATAAAAACTTTAATATGCACATATTTTATATGGAATATATAGGGTCTATGAGATCAGATCACCTATTAAAGAAAAATTGGAGTCAAAGTACAACAATGATCAGATGACATGGGCTTTAAGAAAAATAAAAGACATTTTTGCAATAATTCTCAGAGGCAAAAGAGAGGAGGGCTGGAAGGTCCAGCTCATGATATAAAGCTCATCACAGAGTGGTGAGTGCAGTTCGAGAAATAACTACATTCAGAACTATTATAACAACGTGAATGAATGAGGGAAGTAGAAAGCTTGTCTAGAGTACAGGCAGGGTTGGGGCAAGGAGGAGGGAGATTTGGGATATTGATGATGGGAATGCTGCACTGGTGAAGGAGGGTGTTCTTTATATGACTGAAACCCAACTACAATCATATTTGTTATTAAGGTGTTTAAATAAAGATATTAATAAAAAACAATGATCAGATGAGAAAATATAAAAAAAGATGAATAAATATATAAAGTTTAAAGGAAAAAAACCAAAAAGAAGTCAGACATGCAAAACAGAAGAGAAAGGGTTTTGCATGTGTTAAAACATTCAAAAGAACCAGATGTCTTAAAGAATTTAAAAAATATATAAGTGAAAATTGACTACTGTGCTTAAGAATTATAATTATCTATAAATTTTGGTGTGTGTTGGCTTGAAAATATAGAAATTCACTTTACATAGGAATCTATAGTCTTACAAAGATTTCATAACCTCCCCAAGGTGAAGTTATTTCTCTACCTAAATTTTTTCATCTTACTGCCAAATTATATGGCTGCTTCACCCTCCAGTTTCATATGCATACTCCAAGTGGGAAGAATTAGAGAAGATGACCTAGTAATGTGTTACTTGTTTTTAATAGGAAAATATCTTTTATGTAGATCACCAACTGGCTATTAATTTTAACTTTTAGGCTACAATTGAATGCAAATAACATAGCTTGTCTATCAAAACAAAACACTATATTCTTCTAAACATTTTTATTGCACTTCATTTAAAAGAAAAGGAGAATGGAATTGATATTAGAAAGGCAACTATAAGAATCTGCCGTGTAGGGGGCCGGGCGGTGGCACTGGAGGTAAGGTGCCTGCCTTGCCTGCGCTTGCCTAGGACTGACCGCAGTTCGATCCCCCGGTTTCCCATATGGACCCCCAAGCCAGGAGCAACTTCTGAGCTCATAGCCAGGAGCAACCCCTGAGGGTCACTGGGTGTGGCCCAAAAACCAAAAAAAAAAAAAAAAAAGAATCTGCCATGTAATTTATGATCATAGTGTATTGGTTGTGTAGTGAAGTTCAGTCAAAATTAAAGTAACCAGAAGGCTGACATTGGAGGGGATTATTTGGTGAAAGCAGGAATAGTAAGAAACTTGTTTGATTAACAAAGAAGTATCAGAGAAATGTTTGTTGTATTAATATCTATTAGGGTTTACATGAATTTTGGAAAAGAATCACTCTCATTTCGATTCTCATATGATAAAAGTTTGCTTTACTTTGCATGAAAAGAATTGATAGAATGGGATTGAGAGGACAGGTAATAAAAAGAAAAAGTATGATTTCAATGAGAGGATCACACACAGTTTTTAGAAGGGTAGAAAAGAGAGAAAAATAGTGTCATATCAAAAATGAGAAAGATATATGATACATAAAACTTAATTTGTTTACCATATACTCTTTTTTTATACTATAAAACAGAGCTGTTATATTTACTTTGCATTTATATCTAGACTTTAGGCTTGAGAGTTGTCCCTGGTTTTAACTGTCAGGAAAAAAATTAGTAAGGGATCACAATTTCCAAGGGAAAAAATGTTATGATGGCAATCAGGTATCACTTAATGATAAAGATGTATTTTCATTAGATTATTTTCCCTTTCTTCTCTTTGCATCCATAAGCAGATCAAGACCTACAGAAGGGGCTGGAGAGATGGCACAGTGGCAGGGCATTTGCCTTGCACTCAGCCAACTCAGAACTGGACCCGAGTTTAATCCAGGACATCATCTAGAGTCCTAAGTCTGTCAGGTGTGAGTTTTGAGCCCAGAGCCAGAGTAACTTCTGAGAGTAGCCTCCGGGTGTGGCCCTTCCAAAAAAAAAAAGACACACAGGAGGGAGGCAAGAAAACTGTATGCCAATTGAGTTTAAGATTAAAGGTTTAGAATGACTTCAGTTTTTATAGTGAGAAAAACTAGAAAGTTACCATTTTGCCCAATATATTAAGGAATAGAAAAGGGGAATTTAGCAGAGTAGCATTGGAATCAACAATTAAGGGGAGAATTCACACTTATATTCTACTGCATAATTTAGAATAATTAATAAATACCATATATAATGTGAAGCGTATGTGGAAAATAGTGATATATCATCTTATTTGAATGTTCACTCACTTATATCATCATTCCTTCTACTAGATTATAAGCTCCATTAAAATCTCAGCAAATAAGTGAGTTTAATAGTTATGCAGCATTGGGTTAACAATTGTAAAATATAAAAAACAAAAATCTCAATTCATCAATGTTTTATATTAGACAATTTTTATTTCCAAGAAGCTCTGCATCATCTGCCATCTTGTGACACAATAATTCAATTGCTCATTTCCCCATTACTCGGTATATCTGTTCAGTTTAATAGTATGGTAGATGAGGTAGAAACTACAAGCATACTAAGAAAAGATTTCGGCTCTCCCCCAAAAAACTTAAACTGTCTGGGAAATTAAATTCAATAAAACAGGTAAAAAGAAATTGAAAATTTGAGAGCAAAGTTGTATTTATAGATGCTGTTGCTTTTCAGAAAACTGTGGGTCAGTCAGCAAAACTACCACAGATAGTGTATAAGGAAGATATGAAAGTGGCTTCAAAGATTGGAGAAAATAAGTATGTGAAAGATGAAAATGGAAAACAATAAAATTTAAGGGTTTATAAAACAAAATCAATAGATATTCTTAGAATTGGGATAGAATCGAGATTATAGTGCTTGAGGGTTTGATTTAATATGATAGAAAATCGTGTATTATTTTTCTAAAGAAAGTAGCAAAAGCACATGATTGAGGTTGCAAAATTAATGGAGAAAACTGTAGTAATTCTAGGTATGTCTGTTGAGAACTGGATATCCAGACTCAAGATCTGAATGGGATCAAGAAAAACTGGAAGTACCAGAGGCAGAGCGAGAGATTTTTTTTATGCTCTTCTTTCTCAAAATTACTATCATAAGTCTAAATTCATAAGCCGATTTATAAAATTTATCTTGTGATTAGTATACTGTTACAATCTTATTGGAGGGATACTTAAAAAAAGGATAATAATAAGAGCCCAAGCTTTCTTAGCTAACTAGCTTGACTTTGAAATTAAGAGAATTTCAGGGAACAGGCTTTCTTCCTTCTCCTGGTACAATCCAGAAAATGTATAAATACAAAATTATTATCTTTGGCATAAACATAAATTTCAGGTATTGGGAAGCTATCTGCATGTATTGTCTTGTGATTGATACAACCTGGATAAATGTAAAATGAATCTATGTGGAATTTTTTGAGGTTGATTTTGTCTTTAAAGAAAAACCTGTATAACTGCTGATCAATATGCTGTGTGAATCATCTTCCTGAAACTGCTGGATAAATTTTACCGCAGTTATAATTATAACATTTACTCTTTTAGGGGTCTAATTACTGATGTTAACAGTAGCTCAACTTGAATATTTCAAAATCATTTGAATATTAATTCAAAGTATATTTATTGTTTATTCTTTTATTTTTAGCTGCATCCGTTACTGTCTTTCTAAAAGCAGCCAAAAGAAATGCTACTTCCCTGAAGTCTGGACTGACCTTTGCCACAAATAATGAACAAATGTATCTCACACTGCTCATTTATCATTAATTATGGGATGACATACACAAATTTCTTATACTCAGTTTAACTCTTTCATTTGTTCTGTGTGCAGTCTCATGAATTCAGCTAGGTTTCCGTTTCCTTGAGAGTAAAGGTGGTAGATCATAAATTGCTGTAGCCATGGAGCAAGGTTGTTATTTCTTTTTAATAACTATTATGTCTGAATGCTATGAAATATGATCACATTCTCTTGAATCATTTTCATTTGCCTTTTAGAGCCGGAAATGGGCTGGCAATTTTCTTTTTGAAACTGAAATGCCCTCACACAATCTTTGATGTCAATGACCTCTCTCTGTCCTTCATTCACCTATCAGTAACTTTTGGAATTTCTTCTCATATCCTTTCATTCTCTTCCACCTTCAACTTTGCCTGGGAAAAAAAAGGTTTCTGAAAAATATTCTCTATGTGGTACGTAATCTTTTCTAGGTAATAGAGAGACATAGACACTGAACATGAGAAGTAATGGCAGGGATTTTTAGCACAATGTTTTTTTTATTGGTAGAAGTTTTGTTACAACGTGAATAAAAATAGCAATAAAGCTATATACCCTACATCTTAGAAGCTAAACCTTTGTTGACCTGGGAAATCTTTATTTAGAGTGTTTACAAATCTCTTAGGTCTGGCATTGGATTCTTTCTCAGGTAATTTTTATTTTCTGGCACTGGTTCACCAGATGAACAAGAGTTTACAATAGTAAAGAAATTCACAGTAATCTTAGGAGTTAGGCCTCAGATATTTAAGATGCATTCTAGGATATATTGTAGATTAGAATGTTTTCCTTAATATAGATTCAGCTAGTGTGAAGTAGTAGTTTATCAATTTTATGAATAAATACAATGATCCTATAAAATGAAAAAAATATTTTATTTCTTGAAATTCAATAATGTTATAGGATAGTTAATAGTTATATTTTAAAATACAGACAGGGGGCAGGAGTGATAGCACAGCGGAAGGGCCTTTGCCTTGCATGTGGCTGATCCAGGACAGACCTCGGTTGGATCCCCGGCATCCCATATGGTCCCCACACGAGGAGTAATTTCTGAGCACATAGCCAGGAGTAACCCCTGAGCGTCACCAGATGTGGCCCCAAAACCAAAAAAAAAAAAAATCAAAATACAGACAGAATTTTAAAAATACAGATAGTGAGTGGCTTTATACTATGTGGTCTAGGACTTTCATAGATTTGTTTTCAAAAAGAGATTTGTGATTAATTTTGAATTAATTTTTGAATTGATTTTGAATTAATTTTTGTCAAGTATATAAACAAAGTGCAATTTTGGATATATGTTTATATATAAATACACATATGCATAGGCCTAGTCTGTGTACATATATACATCAATATAAAAGTATACGTATATAGGGGCTGGAATAATAGTACTGCAGGCAGGGCTCTTGCCTTGCAAGAAGGTGACCCGACTTTGAAACTTGGCATCCCATAGGTACCTGAAGCACCACCAGAAATAATTCCTGACAGCAGTGTAAATGAAGTTGATGATGTCAGATCCCAGGCGCATTTGAAGTTGACAGAGAACGAGTGGGTATGGAATCAAACTATCCTGGAGAAGCTTCAGAGAGATTACTCGATTTATTTTAGGTAAAAGTGGGATACTTGTAATGTGCTTCTGACAATTAGTCTAGGGGAAAGTAGAATGTGAGCTCTGTGGGTTAAGGAGAGAGCAGGGTGTGTGCTCTGTGTGTTAAGCTACAAGCAGAGCCAGCAATAACCACTGAGTACTGCTGGGTTTGTCACCCTCCTCTCCCCAAAATAATATATCTGAAAGTTGTAGAGAAAACGATTTCTTCCTTAAATGTATTCACCAGTCAGTATGTACTATACTGGTGCTTTCTGTTTGGGAAGATTCTTTATTTATAATAAAATATATTTAATAGAATAGGACTATTCAGATCATCTATTTTTTTTCTGTAAATTTTGGCTGTCGAGATACTGGTTGATTTAATCTAGGTTATTATATATGTGGCAATATATTATATTATACATATATTGCATACATATATAAATAGGTAAGTGCATATATATATATTAGAATTCTTTCAGTTTCCTTATAATGTCTATGAGTTATGCTCATTTAACATTTTTGATATGAGTGATTTGTGTCCTTTCTTTATTCTCCTGCATAGCCTGACTAGAGGTTTATCAATTTTATTGATTTTTTTAAAGAAACATATTTTTGTTTCATTTATTTTTTTCTATTGATTTCCTCCTCTTTTCAATTTCATTATTTCTGTTCCACTTATCACTTCTTTTATTCTGCTTCTTTTGTATTTATTTTATTCTTATTTTACCAATTAACCTAAAATAGAAACTTAGAATATTGAGTTTAGACTTCCTTGTTTTTTAATGTATTTATCAGTGCCAAGCAATGTGGAACATCATTTTCAGTATAAAGCACAATAATAATACATTGCATATTTTAGTTAGATTGAAATATCATTTTTCTTGTTTTATTTTTATTATTCATATGTTATATAGAAGTGGGTTTGTTTGTGGGTTTTATTATTTTAAAAACCTTTAGAGTTTTAAAAAATTCTCTGGAAAATTTTTGTTTACATTACTCTGGCTGATTTCTTCTTTACTATGCATTGTGATTTGAGAAAACAGAAATTATTTTATTTTCATCATTTTAAGTTAATTCACATTTATTAATTTATTTCAATACTTTCTCTGTTTTTATGGCACTATTGTACCTCTGACATTGAAATTATTTATGAATAAATTTGGCTTAATGGTATACTGCATGCTATTGCTTTCTACTGTTTGCTGTGTGGAATCTTTGCTGCTATTATTTCTTCCAATCTTTTTTCAGCCTTTTGTGCTTTTAACTGATCATTATATAGGACTTTATCATTTTATTTTTTAACCAATTTTTGTTTTTGGTTTTTGGGTCACACCTGGTAGCTCTCAGGTTACTCCTGGCTCTAAATTCATAAATTGCTCCTGACAGGCTTGGGGGACCATGTGGGATGCCAGTATTCGAACCACTGTCCTTCTGCATGAATGCCTGGCCTCCATGCTCTCTCTCTGGCCCCTTCTTAACCAATGTTTTACACAATTTTTTTGAATTAAAACTCCATCACTTTAATATGTATCTAGAATAATTCAAGCCATTTTCAAATAAACTACACCACCTCACAGGCATTATAATTTTATAATAATAATAATAAGTATATGTTAATTTCATTTTCTAGTCTATATTTGTATTATTCATTCTTTTGGTATTCATTTTATGTCTATAAAAGCACATGAGCAACTCATATACCAAATGCTTCACATACATAATATATAAACATAAACTATTAGAGTTTATAGTAGATTATAAATAATAGTTATTATATGATAAAATAAACCTATAAAATAAATCCATTTATATTTACTTCATATTCCAAACCTATCTATATTTTATTTAATCCTTTATTCTGATCTTGATTATTTTCCTTTTCTCTGAAAACCTCTTAAACATTTCTCTCCAAGTGTTTTAGCAACAAAGAACTCACTATTATTTTCTTCTAGGAAACTTTTTTTTCATCCTTTATTGTTAAAAGATAATTTCATGGAGTTTGTAATCCAAGTTGGCAGTTTTTCCTTGCACCACTTCAAATAATTCATTTAACTTTGTTCTTGTTTACTTGGTTTTCCTGGCAAAGAAATAGAATTTTTATTTTTGATCCTCCATCATTAGTTTCTCTCTTTGCTACTCTCAATTCCTGATTCTTTCAGGATGTATCCTTTGTGTTTTAATGTATGAAACTTAAAAGCTGTATGTATAGATATATTGATCATGGGATATATCTTTATAGTTTATGAACTTTTTGAATCTCTTGATTTTGTGTTTAATTTGTAACATATATTTCAATATTTAGCTTTTTCATTTTACCTTTATATCTAAACTTTTAGCACTTTCCCTCCATCATTAATTTTTGTTTCAAAAATTATTCTCTTTACTTTTCCATTTTTAAGGATTCAATTAAATTATTCCATTATAATTATTGTTTCAATTGTATTGTGGTCAATATACTCAACATTTTATTTTCTTACAGTTTTCCTTGGGTGTCTTTTTGAATAATATACTTAGAATTTCCATCCTCTTATATAGCTTATAAATGCATTTATTTTTGTATTTTCCATTTCATCACTTAGAATGTTTATTATTCTAACTATAATAGCTTAAATTCCTTGTATGAGGGCCAGAGTGACAGCTTACCACAAGATGGACAGCTTCTCATATGGCCTCCTCAGATGCAAACCCCAGCATAATTTATTGTACTTTGGGCCCTACCACAAGTGACCCCTGAGAACAGAGCTAGGAGTGGACCTTGAACAGAGAGGGTGGGTGTGGCTCAGATAACAAAAAATGAGTAAACAAATAAACAAACTAAATAAATGAATAAATATTGTTTCATTTCTGTATTCTTTCTATGTTTCTTATGCTTAACCTATTGGTAGGTCTCCTGTGTATTTTTCTTATAATTATGTATTATCTTATATTATTTATGATATTATTATAATGTGCATTATAGTTATATGTCTTATATTTAACTGTTACTTGAGATTGTACTATATTATTCCTAATCAAATGCATACAATGACTTAACCTTTGAAATATAATGATGAAGTATGGGAGAATGACATGCATTCTATTGCAGCAGCTATCACTTAGTATTCTAATGAACCCATATCTGACTTGCAAACTTTACAATTTTTCTGTTTGTTCTTACTTCATATTAAGGTAGTACAGGATGGCAAGAGTGAACTCAAACCTGGTACAATATTCCCATTCTTTCAAGTGAGCTTGATAGTCCTATCCATCCAAAATATAAAGCTAAAACCGCCTGCATTTCCAATGAACCAGTAGTTCAGGTTCTAAAAATCTATTTTCTATTTATACTTTTTTTTACAGAAAGGTAATTTTCAACCTTACTATATAAAAAACCAGAAATAAACAATCTTTCATATCATTGTTATTCCAATAATCAGGAAAATTTAAGTAATAAAATAAGGGGCCAGAGAGATAGCAGTAAGCTGTTTGCCTTGCATGCGGCCAATACAGGATGGACCCCACCTGGTTCGAATCCCAGCATTCTATATGGTCCCCCGAGATTGCCAGGAGAGACTTCTGAGCTCAGAACCATGAGTGTCTCCTGAATGCCACAGGGTGTGACCTAAAAACCAATAACCAGAAACCAAAATAATAATAATAATAATAATAATAATAATTAATAATAATAATAATAAAGGAATAAAATAAAATAGTAAGTTAAGAGTATGCCTTCTTATATAAAAGCCAATCACTAAAGACTTTATCAGTGTTAAGTGGTGCATAGCTTTTCATTTATAAGATTGCCAAGTACTGTTATTTTTTATTGCTAAAATAAGCAGAACAAATTGAACATTTAAGAACTTGGTGAATAATTCCATCTAAAAACATACAATGCTTACAACATAGTGTCATTATCTGTAATGGCAGACTAGTAAATAATTGGGCTGGAAAATGCAATAATTATGGTTATTGATGATTAATGAATTATCTGCAACTATTTAACATATAAACTTAATATTGTTATTCTGAATATCAAAAGAATGATATTACAAATAATTTTATACTTAGCTATACATTTTATATAGTAAAGGGCTACTAAACATTATGATGATTCTGATATGTATTGACAACTATTCAATGTTTTAAACATTAATGTCCATTTACTTATTATTTCACTTACTATTATTGACAAAGTTTAAGTTTTGTATCTAATATCCAAATTTTATTTGATATAGTAGTCTTAGAAAAATTAACAAATTAAATAGAAATTTTATTGGAATAGTAAGAAATTATCTGTATTCAAAGTCAAATCTATGAAATTCACTGTGACATTTTGTCACCAATTCTGTTACATAAAATCAATAAGGAAGCGCTTGCTATATTTTTTTGAATTTGTATTAACTCTGAGTATTTATGTATTAATTTCAGAATCATAGGTGCATTTTCTTTATCAAACCAGTAAAAGATGTGATGTTCTGATTGTCAAAGAGACAATATAAGAGTATGAAAATAGTCACATAGTATTTAGGGTTTAAAAATCTCTCTCAGACATGTCTTATAATTTTGTTGGCACATATAGTGATTGAACATGTATTTATTCTCATATTATCCCCTATAAAACTTAACCCCTAGTGATTAAATAATATTTAATTAATTCAGGAATTTACATCTGCTTAGATTTGAAATTTTTCTTGATCAAAATGTTCTATATTAATATAAAACCAAAGCTATTAATTATTAGTATAATGAATTATAGTTCCATATTTGTATTAAAGTGAGAAGCTTGTGTTATTAATGGTCAAATATGTGTAGAGACAATTTTGTGTGCATCTCTATGTTTGATATTTTATAACTTATTATTTTCTCTCTTGTCACTTCTTGAAAAATTAGTTCCATAATCTAGGGTCTAACTGGGAAAATGACATTCCCATTTATTTATATGGAAATTCTCTCAACTGACTGTCATGTTCTCATAGGGTAGAAATAAGCCTCTTTCTCCTCACTGATACGCACCTCCTATAATTCTGTTGCCTATTTGAAATATAGTCCTATTTTGTTTACTAAGTTCTATTGCTTTCTTTTTTTCCCTGCCTCCTTCACAAATAGGGTGCCATTGTGCCTACTCTGAAACTTCCTTACATTTGTCATTCCATTGATGTAAACGTACTATTAGTCAATTCAACATTCAAGGTGAGTTCATAACGCTGACTTACAGAAGAACATTACAGTATTTTCCATATCATTCTCAATCATATCCTCATTTTTCCCCAACATTGTACATTGAAATACTCACAATGATGCATAGATCCTTTCCCTGAGAGGTTACAATGCAGAGTGAAATAAGAATACTTTCTGGTAATATATTACTTGTCACACAGTGATTTCAAAGCACTTCGTTAACAAAGAAAGATTATTACCATCAATTTAATGGGAACTGAAACACATAAGTTAAATTACTTTTTCAAAGTTGAACAGAAAGTAAGTTACTACATTATGAACATAATTCATGTTCCTGTCATTATAGTGTTTAATTCTATCTAGTGGAACACACTTCCTTTCAGGCTGTCTTCTACATAACAATTTACTGCCCACATGGCAGAGCTGATGCTCAAATTCATGGATATGAGAAATCACAGTATCTAGGCAGAATCCAGGTTTACCCTAATCAAAAGATAATTATTAGGCTGGATGGATCCAAACTAGAACGACTTTACTACACTGGAAGCTAAACATATTTCTTATATCATATCACAGAGGAAAAAATATATTGGTTAATTATAATAATTTGGAGAAAAATAGTCCCCAAACAAAAAAGAATAATGAGAATAGTAAGCCTCAATATATTACCTAAAAAAAACCACTGCTGAACTAATGTTTACTACTTTGGTTTGGGGGTTACCTCTGGCATTGAGCTTCAGAATGGTTCTGACAGAGTTAGGAGACCAAGTAGTGCTGGGGATCAAATGTAGATAGTCCATGTTGTCAGCCCATTTGTTTATTTTTCCAAACCAACACTGAACTTATGTACGAACATGTCATTTTCTTATATGCATAAGGATATTCATGTGCACTTTAGAGATTATAATTACAATCTACATACAGTATGCAGATTTAAGTTTTTAATTAATTTTTAAATACTTTAGCATGAATAACCTCATTTTCAAAATGTTCTTTTATCTAATTTTTAGCCCAGACTGTGATCAGGACTTATTCTTGGCTCTGTGCCCAAGGGTCCTTGCTAATAATAATTGCAAATAAAATATGCTTACAAAAGATAGTTACACTCATATGTTCATTAAAGCACTCTTGACAATAACAAAATATCTGGAAATAACTCAAGTGCCCAAGAACAGATGACTGGATAAAGAAATTATGGTACATATACACAATGGAATATTACTTGGCTGTAAATAAGATGAAGATAATTTGTTGCAATGTAGAAAGTATCAGACTGAATAAAATTAGAGAGATCAGGATAGACTCAGGAGATAACTCTGTTACCTGCAATATAAAGAAACAGTAGGGAATAAAAATACAATATAAACAAAGAACAAAAAATTGATCTTCAGTTGTAAGTTGGCCACAGGCATGGAGGATGGAGTATTCAAATGTGATGAAAAAAAATAAACTGATAATATGAAAAAGTAGAGTGAAGTAATCACTGAGGAAGTGGAGAGGAGAGCTAAAATGTTAAGTGTTATTCATGAAACCTGATCAGAAATAGTACTAAAAGTTTCTAGAAATGCTATAATTGTAAAGTGGCAGATATTCTATGTACAAATAATAAAAGAGAAGAAAAGTATTTTTTAAAAATCTCATTCAAAATTGTATCTATAAAATTTAACTAGAGGTGAAAGAAACTACTGAACACTGCTTCAAGAAGCTAAAGAGGACATGAGAAGATTAAAAAATATTCTGCTCATGGAAGGGGGCATTAACATCATTAAAAGGTCAATACATCCCAAAGCATGATACATATTTAATGCAATCCCTATGAGTATACCAATGATATTTTTCAAATAAGTTGATCAAAAGATCCTGAAACTCATATGGAGCATTAAGTGTCCATGAATTGCTAAAGCAATCCTTGGCAAAAAGAAGACGGGAGGATTCCCAAAGCTTTAAACTTTACTATAATGCAGTAGCCTTTAAAAGAGCATGGTTTGGGAATAAAGACAGATCAGATCAGATCAGTGGAATAGATTTGAATATTCAGAGATAGATGCACAGGTTTATTATTAATTATTTTGATAAAGGAGCAAGACATAAAATGTGGAGAAAAAAAAAACCTCTTCAAAAATTGGTGCTGGGAAAATTGGTCAACTGCATGCAAAAAAATTAACTCAGAACTCTAATGCCATGCACAAAGGTTAAATCAAAATGTATTAAATACAGTTATACAGACCTGACCTGAAACCTATAATGTACATAGAGAAAAACATAGAACATTCCAAGGCATTGAAGATTAAGGCATCTTCAAAGAAGAAACAATACTGGCCAAGCAAGTGAAAGCAAAGCTAATCAAATGAAATTACATTAAACTGAGAAGCTTCTGCATTTCAAAGGAAATGGTGAATAGTATACACCAGTGGGAGAAACTATTCATCAATATATATCAGATAAGGGGTTGTTATCTAAGATATATGAGGCACTGATACACATTAGCAAATGGCTAAGGAAACTGTGGCACATTTTATATATGTGTATATATATACATATATATATATACACACACACACAATGGAATATTGTGCACCCATCAGGAGAGATGAAGTCATGAAATTTTCCTATACATGAATGTACATGGAATTTATTATGTAGAGTGAAATAAGTCAGTGGAGAGAGATAGACATAGAATACTCTCACTAATCTATGAGTTTTAAGAAAAATTAAAGACATTATTGTAATAAGACCCAAAGACAATAGAGTTAAGGGCTGGAAGGGTTTGGAAGGAACGGCTCACAATTTGAAGTTCACCATAAATGTAGTGAATGCTGTTAGGGCATTAACTACACTAACAACTAGCATGACTATGTTAAGGAATGAGAGTAGAATGCCTGTCTCTGATATAGGCAGGGGTGGAGCATTGGTGGTGGGAAGGTTGCACTGGTAAAGGGGCTAATCTGTTTATAACTAAAACCCAAATACAATCATGCTTGTAATCATGGTGTTTAAATAAAGATTTTATATAGAAAAAAAAGAGAAAAAAACATCTAACATCATAAGAAATGGGGAGAATTAAGTGAGCACACATTTTTCTCAAATAAGATATAGAGGTGGCCAAAAAGCACATGAAAAATGATCCACACCATTAATCAAGAGATATGCAAATCAAAACAGCAATGATACATTGCATGTCTCAGAGACTGTAACACATCACAAAGAAGAACAACCAGTGCAAGTGTGGATGCAGGGAGAAAGGGGCTCTCATTCACTACCAGTGAGAATGCAGACTGGTTCAGCCTCTTTGGAAAACAATGTGGAGAGTCTTCAAAAAGCTAGAAATTGAGCTTCCATATGATCTAGGAATACAATTCCTAGGGATATACTCTAATAATATAAAAACACAGTACGAAAGTGCTCTTTGTACTCCTATGTTCAATGCTATATTTACAGAATATCCAGAATCTGGAATCAAACTAGGTGCCCAATAACAATAAGTGACTGGGGCCTGGCGGTGGCGCTGGAGGTAAGGTGGCTGCCTTACCGCGCTAGCCTTGGATGGACTGTGGTTCGATCCCCCGTTCCCCATATGGTCCCCCAGGCCAGGGGTGACTTCTGAGCGAATAGCCAGAAGTAACCCCTGAGCGTCACTGGGTGTGGCCCAAAAACAAACAAAAAAAAACAATAAGTGACTAAAGAATTTATGGTACACCTACACAATAGAATATTATGCATATATTAGGAAAATAAGATCATGAAATCTGCCTATACATGAATAGATGTGAAGATTATTAAGCTGAATGAAATGAGTCTGAGAGAGAAAAATATAACATCTCACTCATTTGCTGGATGTAAGAAAAAATAAAAGACAGTATTGTAATAATATCCAGAGACAATAGGGATGAGGATCAAGAGGACCAGTCATTGGTAGGAAGCTTGCAACATAGCGATGGGGAGAAGAAATGAACAAACACATTGTCAAAGAAGAAATACAAATGACCTAAAGACACATAAAAAATGCTCCACATCACTAATCATCAGGAAGATGCAAAACAAAACAACTTTGAGGTACCATCTCACATCACATAGATTAGCACACATCACAAAGAATGAGAACAAGCCGTGCTGGTGTTGATGTGGAGAGAAAGGAACTTTTATTAGTTGCTGGTGGGAAAGCCATCTAGTTCAACCTTTATGGAAAATGATATGGAGATTCATCATAAAACTAAAAATTGAGTTCCCATATGATTCAGTTATACCACTCCTAGGGACAATATACCCTAGGAACACAAAAGTACAATTCAAAAATCCCTTTTTCACACCTATATTTAATGCAGCACTATTTACAATAGCCAGACTATGGAAACAACCAAGATGCCCTTCAACAGATGAATGGCTAAACAAACTGTGGTACATATACACAATGGAATATTATGCAACCATCAGGATAGCTGAAGTCATGAAATTTCCCTATACTTGGTTGTAGATGGAATCTATTTGCTGAGTGAAATAAGTCAGAGGGAGATATAAAATAGTCTCACTCACCTATGGGTTTTATGAAAAGTAAAAGACACTTTTGCAATAATTCTCAGAGACAGAAGAGATGAGGGCTTGAAGATCCAGTTCACGATATGAAGCTCACCACCCCAGTATTAGCGCCAACTTAGATGTTAAAATAGCATAGAAGCCACATAAGATTAACAAACAAAACCAATAATACGTAATGATTAACTAGCAACAAACAGCTTAGTAAATCTCTAGACAATTATTTTATGAACCCATTATGATATAAAAGTGTTCACGAATTTTTTTTGTTGCTGCACGTTTTTACTCCAATAATTTCATTAGCATCTAGTTGTAAAAACATAATAAAAAGTAAATAATTTATTGACTGCCATGTTGGCTGGCATGAGTGGGTGGAACTCTGGGGACAATGATGGTGGGAATGCTATACTGTTGGTGAGATTGGTTTTGGAACATGAAATTCCAGAAACAAATTATGAGCAACTATGTAAAATAGAATGTTTAGGTAATATAGTATAAATATAAACAAATAAGAAATTGGTGCATATAAAGAATTAGTATATTTTAGATATGTAAAAATATTGGTGAACTTCACTGCTGCTTCAGCGAACAAAGCATCACAATAAAATTTTCTTAAACCGACAATAATAAAATTACAGAAAACAATAAAGGGCATCTTAGAAAATGGGATAAAAGAATATTCAGTAAATCATTAGAAAATTATGAAAAGCTGAATCAAGGTAGGAGCAATAAGAGTGGACAAAAGAAAAGCAGATTAAACTGGCTTGAGAGTAAAGTGAGAAGCAAACCCTAGCAAAGACTGCTTGTAAAGGCAATTGCGGGAGATGAGGAGTAAGGGTTTTCTATGTCTGTTTTGGTAAAATATAAATGTGCTAACATGTATGTTCATTGAGGAGACTGCAATTTATTTGGTTCTTATTAATGTAAGATGTAGCATGTCATCTACATAGTGCTTGAACCCACAATAGTATATTTATTTCCTAGAGGCAGTATACTAGAAATATATTAACTTTTATTAGTTTTATAATAACTCTGTTATTTGGAAAAATTAAAATAATTTTCCCATGGTGCATTACTGAGCTAGGGAGTATATTTTGGCCGTATTTTATTATTTTTTTAACTTAGAAACAATAGTGTGTCCCTGAATTAGTACTGTCTTTCCAGACAACCAGATAAGGATTGCTAATTGATATCTGAGCAGTTAAAATCAGGTCAACAATTCAGGACACATTGAACATTATTTCATTTAAAATGAACATTTTATAAAATATTACCATAGTTTGTATTTGACATTTTTGCTAATTATATGGCATGGCCAGTAACTGGTATTAAATCAATGGTTATGGATTATTGAAAAATATTCAACTTTAATGGATACAAGAATTTTAATTGATTTTATACAAAGAAGAGATCAAAGGGCAAGGGAAGCTGATAAGAGAGAGTTCTGAATTTTCAACTGCATGAAGTATTAGTGTTTCTGTTTTTCATTTATTATTGCTTTGAAGCTCAATCCAAAGCTATGATTCAGGCATTTAGTCCCTCTGGAGTCCACTAGGAGAAAATCATGCCTGGCTGTAGAAAGACAATGGATTTAGAAAATAAATTCTACCTCAGTTTCTAAATTTATATGAAAACATTATAATTTGCAGAACATATTTTCCTGAGTCAGGGAGGGTTTTAATTTCACTATCTATGAAAGAAAATAATATATAATTGACCCATGTGTATAAATTATAAATTTGTCTTTGTAGAGAGACATATAAATATATCAGTGTTATACAAAATGTTAAAATAAATAATACATAAAAATATCTATATTTGGAGGGTTTTCTATGTAGGACTAAAATTGACAGTATGTATGTGAGAACTGTAACCTCTATTATATACTCAGCTCCAAGAATGTTTACATTTTAAGAACTTACTACTATACCAGAGTAACAGATCAACTACTTACTTTATTTTCTATTATTAAATGTTCCTAATCATAGTTACATATTTGGACTCATGTCTGTTTTCTTTGACTTTGTTTCCTATTGTTTTTTACATGGTAAATGCTATTTACATTGAATGTTTTGTGTATTCTTTGGCTTCACAATGGTGCTCAGAGAGCCCAGAGCTGTTTCTGGTATTTTCAGGTAACCAGTCAAGTGGTTCAACAGAAAATCTAAGGTCATAGTGCTGTTAGGCTCTGCTATACCAGGGAACAGCAAGGTTTTTTTTTACTATTTCTAGCACAATATCCAATAGTTCACAGGACTCCCAATGTTCACTCAATTATGGGCGAGGACCAGTTGGTACAAGAGATCAAACGGTGTCAGGTATACACAAGTCATGATACCTAAAGCCTTTCCTATTTCTTTGGTCACTTGCATTCATTATTTATAGGATTTTGTGAGAAAGTATGTTTTGAAAATTTTAAATTGAAATAATTATATATTATCTTTATTGATTCAAATATATGACCAACTAAAGTAGTATGCAACACTATTTTATGTTACTCCAAAAAGCTGGAAAAACACTACCACTTGACCTGAAATTAAAACTCATTTTATATTATATATATATGGGTATGTATATATATATATATATATATATATATATACACACACACATATATATATACATATATATATGTGGGCCGCAGTGATAGCACAGTGGTAGGGCATTTGCTTTGCATGCAGTCTACCCTGAACAGACCTGGGTTCAATCCCCGGCTATCATATGGTCCCCTGAGCCTGCCAAGAATGATTTCTGAGCACAGAACTAGGACTAAACCCTGAACACCACCAGGTGTGGCCCCCAGATCAATAAATATATACTGTTTTATATATAAATTATTACTATACTTAATATATTATTAATTTAATATATAAATTTTATTTAAACCATTTTGATTTACAAAGTTTAATCATAGTTGGGTTTCAAACATATGATGTATCAGGACCAATTCCACCACTAGCATACAATCACCTATGCTACCACCACCCTACTCCCCGGCCTATGAATAAAAATTTGGGTTTCATTTTTGTCTACTTTGTCGAGGATATTTAGTTCTGTACTTTATTTTTCTTTTTTGTTTTTGTTTCTGTTTTTGTTTTTGATTCACACTCAGCAGATCTCAGGTTTACTCCTGCCTCTGCACTCAGAAATTGCTCCTAGAAGGCACTGGGGACCATATGGGATGTCTGTCTGGATTTGAATCACCATCTATACTGGAGTGGCTGCTTGCAAGGCAAAGGCCTTACTTCTTTTTTTTTATATTTTATTTTAACACCTTGATTACATACATAATTGTGCTTGGGTTTCAGTTATGTAAAGAACACCACCCATCACCAGTGCAACGTTCCCATCACCATTGTCCCAAAATCTCCCTCCTCCCACCCACCCCCCGCCTGTACTCTAGACAGGCTCTCCATTTCCCTCATACATTCTCATTATTAGGACAGATCAAAATGCAGTTATTTCTCTAACTAAACTCATCACTCTTTGTGATGAGCTTCATAAGGTGAGCTGGAACTTCCAGCTCTTTTCTCTTTTGTGTCTGAAAATTATTATTATTGCAAGAATGTCTTTCATTTTTCTTAAAACCCATAGCTGAGTGATACCATTCTGTGTTTTTCTCTCTCTCTCTTTGACTTATTTCACTCAGCATGATAGATTCCATGTGCCTGTCTCTTCAATATTTTGAAAGAGTTTAAAGATAGGTGGTAGTAGTTATTTGAGTGTTGGCTAAAACTCACTGGTAAACTCATCAGGTGTTGGACTTTTATTCTTGGGAGATTCTTAATTCTTCTTTTATTTCTTTGCTTCATTGGCCTGTTTGGGCTATTGACTTCCTCTTCATTCAGTTTTAGGATATTAGATATTTTCAGAAATCTTTCCATTACTTTCAGATTCTCTACCTTAAGATATAATATTATTCATAATAAGATCTCATGATGCCTTGTGCAGAGGATGTTCTGTTGTAATTTCTCTTTTCATTTATTGTCCAATTTATTGAAACGTTTTCTCTTTCTTTCCCTTACGAGTCTTTCCAATGGTTTGTCTATCTTTTTTAGTCTTTCAAAAAACCAGGTTCTGGTTTCATTGGTTCCTTGTATTGTGTTTTTTTTTATTGCATATCATTGATTTTGGCTTTGTTTTTTTTTTTTATTATTTCTTTTCTTTTGCTTGTTTTTTGGGTTCCTGTGTTTGTTTCCCAGAAATACAAGGTGTGTGCCTTTTTGCTTTATGTAGACCATGAATTTACTTCTAATTACTGTTTCAATTGCTTCCCATAGATTTTGATAATTTCTTTATCTTTAATTAATTAATTTATTTATTTTGGCTTTTGGGTCACACCCAGTGGCACTCAGGGATTACTCCTGGCTCTGCACACAGAAAACGCTCCTGGCAGGTGCAATAGACCATATGGGATGTCGGTGATCGAACCACAGTCTGTCCTGAATGCAAGGCATATGCCATACCACTGCACTGTCTCTTCAGACCTCTAATTTATTATCTTAATAATAAATAATAATAATAAATAATATATACACCAATTTTAGAGTCAGAAAAGTATATAATGTTTTTGAACACAAACCCAAAGAAGCATGTGTTTGGAAACATAATAATAATGAGAAATTTCAAAATGCTACTTTGCCACTGGATAGATCCACTAGGAAGAAAATTAGGAAGAATGTAAGAATAATAAATAATAATAATAAAATAATAAATAATAATTCTTAATAATTAGTCTCTTTATCTCTGTTTTAATTTCCCACATGATACAGTTTTTATTAAGGAATGTGTTGCTTAGACTCCAGATGTTAGATTTTTCTCTATATCTTTTTCTACTATAAATCTTGATCTCTGTGGCATTGTGGTCTGATGGAGTGCTTGATGCGATTCTATGTGAATTTTTGTAAGTTAGACTTTCAGTTTTTTCATGATTAAAGGCCCCGAATAATTTCATTATTTTCTTTTTTTTTCTTTTTTTTTTTTTTTTTTTTTTGGTTTTTGGGCCACACCCGGCTACACTCAGGGGTTACTCCTTGCTATTCGCTCAGAAGTCGCTCCTGGCAGGCACCGGGGACCATATGGGGAACCGGGGAATCGAACCGCGGTCCGTCCTAGGTTAGCGTAGGTAAGGCAGGCACCTTACCTACAGCGCCACCACCCGGCCCCAATTTCATTATTGTCAGCTCTTATAGTTTCTCGTGTAGGGCTCTTACATTCTTCCTAATTTTCTTCCTAGTGGATCTATCCAGTGGCAAAGTAGCATTTTGAAATTTCTCATTATTATTATGTTTCCAAACACATGCTTCTTTGGGTTTGTGTTCAAAAACATTATATACTTTTCTGACCTTAAAATTGGTGTATATATTTTGATCAGAGTTATTATTTCTTGGTTCAGTCCTTCCCTGATCATTAGCAGTATCTCTAAGTATTTTCTTGGGTTTGAATGCAATTTACTCTTATATAAGTATGGTGCCCAAACTTTTTTGTTTTGTTTTGTTTTCCAATAGCTTTCATAATTGTTTTCCATCCTTTTACTCTGACTCTGTCTATCCTGAGATTTTAAGATTTTAAATGTTTGGATTTTCTTTCCTTCTAACCTGCTATTTTGTGCTTTAGTTTAGTCCATTGACATTTAAGGAAATTATTGACAGAAAGTGCTGTTGTGCAATTATATTGTCTGGGGTTGTCATTGTTACAATTGGGTATTTGGTTTAATTGATCTTTGAGTCATTCATTTTGAGTATGTTTGGATAGAGCAAATGTTCCAAGTTCTTTTTTTGTCTGAGAATGTTTTTATTCGCTCTCTCCCATATAAATGTGAGGTTTACTGGGTAGTGGCTCTAGTTTGAAATTTTCTTTCATTCCATAATTTGAATATGGCATTATATTCTTTTCTTGTATAGATCATTTCAAATGGGAATACTGATTTGATTCTTATATTCTTCTTTAATACTTAAAAAAGCACACTTTTAAACTTTCTTATATTTTCTTTTGTACTTTTTTGTACTTATTTTATTTTATGCTTGTCACTCTTTTTGCTTTTGAATTTTGCATTGGCCTCTTCCCATAAAGTTGGAAAGTTTTCTATTATACTCTCTAAGTATGCAGAAGGACAGTGGTTCGAATCCCAGCATCCCATATGTCCCCATGTCTGCCAGGGACAATTTCTGAGCATAGAGCCAGAAGTAGGCCCTGAGAGCTTCTGGGGGTGACCCAAAAACCAAAATAAATAAATGAATAAATAGACTTACGTATATTTTATACTAAAACATGTAAAAAATAAGATAATGATAGTCTTAAAAGACAATTGTTAGGGGCCCGGGAGATAGCATGGAGGTAAGGCATTTGCCTTTCATGCAGAAGGTCATCAGTTTGAATCCGGGTGCCCCATATGGTCCCCTGTGCCTGCCAGGAGCAATTTCTGAGCATGGAGCCAGGAGTAACCCCTGAGCACTGCCGGGTGTGACCCAAAAACCACACACCAAAAAAAAAAAAAAAAAGTAAATTGTTAATATAGATTTAATTGGTAAATGTGAGCAAGCCATATATAATGTTCATAATAAAGTTTTCATTATACCGAATGAAAAACAAATATTCTTTTATACTTTTTTATTTTAAACTTTATTGATTATTTTGTGGCCACACTCAATGGTGTTCAGGGGTTATCCCTGGATCTGCACTAAAAAATCCCCCCTGGCAGGCTGAGAGATCACATGGGATGCCAGGAAGGGAATCGTGACCCTCCGGGGTCTGCCATTGGGCTATCTATCCAGCCCCTATTCTCTCATACTTAACTTCTTATAATAAAATGAATTCTCAAGGTCTCAGTTTCAGCTGAAGAATAAAATTAATAAATACTACATTTCTAATTTAATTTGTGATTTTGGTACATTTTCCTTGGATAGTAAATGATGAGTTGACAATTCAGAAGCCTCTTCCCTTTTAAGCCCTTCATATGCAATATATGTACTTTAGTGATATATTACAGTCCATAGTAAATGTAGGTATGCCTAACTTAGGCATAATACAGACATAGCTGTTATGTGTTCTTTTCTCTAAACAGCACAGGGTGACATCGGGGGTTTTAAATTCATATTTGATCAACTGAGATAGATAGATCACAGTACAGAACGTTCTGAAAAGATAAAGGAGGCACGATATGACCAGTAATTTTCACACTACAGTATATATTATAGATTTATTTTCACTAATGGTATCATTTTTGTACCTTTCAGTAAGCATATTTTTACTAGAACCTTTCAACTATAATTTTGTGATTTGACTTGTGATTTACTTTAGTCATTGTGGTAATAGCAAAATTGATGCAATCAAGAAATATTTACTATCAAGTAGACATTAGGGTTTGTTAGAAAATGTGACACCATGTAGTCTAGAAATTATTTTTTTTATTTTTTATTTGTAACACTGGGAAGATAATGGAAATATTTGAATGATAAGAAAACTTGAAAGAGGGGTAATCAGTAGCATGCAAAAAAATAAATTCCAGTGAGACTATATTGTTTGAGTTTCTTACAGGACATCAAAGTATGTTCCAATTAAAAAAAAGAAATAATCTTCCAGTGTTATCATACTATAAAAAGCGAGAAAGAGCTTCACTCGTAAACTTAGAGAAACCACAACCAGGACACCTTTAACATTATAGTTTCTCTTTATTCTATCAAATTCTGAGATTGAAGGACAAGCTAATAAACTCAAAGAGGAACTCCTTCAGGTTAAAAAAAATTGCATAAAATTGCAAAAAAATCTAGCTGCTGTAGAGGATGTATAAAATGACAACTAAAATATATGTGTCATTGTTTTGTTTTAAACTGCTAAGAGACTAAGAGTTAGTCTGGTGATTTGCATCATGACTAGCATATGATAACCTAGATTAGGTCTTTGATAGCACATGAGCCCCCAAGCATCACCAGATATAGTATAGAGACCCCTTAGCACTGCTGAATGTGGCCCTGGAGACCACAGCACTATTGGAGTGACCTAATTACCTGCAACACTGCAGTACTTAAGCAAAGTAGATCTTAGGTCCTTGCACATACCTTCAAACTGGCAGAGGTTTACTTGGTGGGTCCTCAAGCCTCCCCTTCATAGACAAATAAACAACTGTTTTTAAATCTTTAAATGCTGCATATGGGCTGGAAAGCAATTGGACAACAAAGCTGGAGGAAAAAGGAAACCCTATATTCTTCTACTGTCTTTTTATGCATAAACTAAGCCAGATTTTAACAGATAATATTAAGAAAAAACATTTAGGCTGAGAAATTGCACAGCACTAAGGCTTTTGCTTTGCTTTCAGAAGGATGGTGGTTGAAATCCCAGCATCCCACATGGTCCCCAAGCCTGCTGGGGTTGATTTCTGAGCATAGAGCCAGGAGTAACCCCTGAGAGCTGCTGGGTCTGACCCAAAAACAAAAAAGAAAGAAGGAATAAGACCAGAAGAAATCTATCTACAAAAGCAAATGCAATCATGAAAATGATGAATGCTTGGAATTAATCATGTTAGAAAAGTAAGAAAAGGAATTCAAACAAATGAAAGAAAGAGGGAGCCGGGAGGTGGCGCAGGAGGTAAGGTGCCTGCCGCCTTGCCTAGGATGGACCACGGTTCGATCCCCCGGTTCCCATATGGTCCCCCGTGCCTGCCAGGAGCGACTTCTGAGCGCATAGCCAGGAGTAACCCCTGAGTGTCACTGGGTGTGGCACAAAAAAAAAATGAAAGAAAGAAAGAAAGAAAGAAAGAAAGAAAGAAAGAAAGAAAGAAAGAAAGAAAGAAAGAAAGAAAGAAAGAAAGAAAGAAAGAAAAAAAAAAAGAGAGAAAAAA
>PVKC010008271.1:0-19974 GCA_004027635.1 Crocidura indochinensis | reverse complement strand
CAATTAGGACCTTTTATTGAGGCTGAGATTGTGATAATTTTTATATATTCTGGGTTTTTTTTTATCATTTGAACATGCTAAATAATGATTTATTTGTTGCCCTGACATGGGCTTTTAAAAGGCATGATGAGAGGCCAGTTCTGCAGGTAGGTCTCATGCCTTGCAGTGCAGTGGACCCAGGTTAAATCCCAGCATTACTTATGGTCCTCTGAGACCATCAAGAGAGTGATTCCTGAGTACAAAACCAGAAGTAATCCCTGAATATTGCTGGGTGTTGCCCCAAAACAAACAAAAAGACATATTGAATCTGGATTCTGTGTTCAAGGCCTTCTTTATTCATCTAGGTATGAAGATGTTTGTTTTGAAGGGGTATGAATTAATAGTCATACTTCAGATTTCCCATAAAGCCTGTAACATTGCCCAGATGGCAAATGATAATATATACACACTTTAAATATTAACATTTCTGTTGGGCCAGATGGCTTTAGTGTGAATTGCTGAGTATTTCTGCTTCTTATTAAATTGCCTTCTTTTGCCAAAGTCATGCTTGTGACGTAATTTGGAACACACTCAAGGAATCACCAAGGACAATCCAAAAATCCCAGGTGCTGGGTTGAAGAGGCATTATCTGCATGTAGGCTGGGAAGGCTCTTGATGGACCCTATAGTGCCCTCAGAAATCTCTCCATGAAGCTTCAATAGACACTGTGGAACAGAGTACACACCAGTTCTTGCTCCTGTCTCCCTCAAAAAAAAAAAAAAAAAATATATATATATATATATATATATATATATATATATATATATATATATATATATATATATATATATATATATATATATACAAGGAATGTTGGCTTTTGCCCTTCCCCACTGTGATTCTTTGTGATTCTATAGGGAGATGGTTTCCCTGTGGCAGAGCACTTGTCTTGCATGTTCCAGGTTCCCTTCTCAGTAGCAGAGAGAGATCAGATAGTGCGTGTGTATGTTCAGAATTCGTTTATGAATTAATGTTTAGAACAGCCAGTTCTAAAGATCCACAGGTACTTTTTTAACTATCCCAAATTCCAAATTCTTAGAACAGACTAAGGATGGGCTGGAGAGATAGCATGGAGGCAAAGCGTTTGCCTTGCATGCAGAAGGTCGGTGGTTTGCATTCCAGCATCCCATATGGTCCCCTGAGTGCCAGGAGAGACTTCTGAGCAT
Source organism: Crocidura indochinensis (assembly GCA_004027635.1). NCBI lineage: Eukaryota > Metazoa > Chordata > Mammalia > Eulipotyphla > Soricidae > Crocidura > Crocidura indochinensis. The sequence continues at coordinate 18,769 of PVKC010008271.1, read as the reverse complement.
AGAGCCAGGAGTAACCCCTGAGTACGGCCGAGTATGACCCAAAAATCAAAAAAAAAAAAATATTATGATGGATCCAAGTAGGGTTTTGAAGCATTTAAGAGTGTAACAGAGTTTGCAATCAAGGCTAGAGGTGGCCTCTGCTATCTGGTGAGCTGTGCTGCCTATGAGCAAAAAGTCAGGAGGAGGCAGGAGAGCTAAGCTAGCACAGTGCGTAGAGTGCTTGCCTTGAATGTGGCCAACTGGGTTCAATCTTTGGCATCCTATGTGGTCCCCCAAGCACTGCCAAACTAATACTAGATCACATAGCCACGAGTAGTAACCCCTGGGCATTACTAGGTGTGGGAATGGAATAAAAGGGGGGAGGGTGGAGGTGAGATAGTGGAGAGGAAGGAGGAAAAGAAAGGACAACCTGAAATAAAAGAGAACCACAGGGCCAGAGCACATACTTTGCACGCAGAAGTCCCAAGTTCTATCCCATGTACTGCATGGTCCCCTCAGGTAAACCAGGGGTGCAAACCACACACAAACATACACTCTCTCTCTCTCTCTCTCTCTCTCTCTCTCTCTCTCTCTCTCTCTCTCTAAAATAGAACTGGAGAGACAGAAGAAAGGCAAAGTCACTTACTTGCCTTGCATGTTCAAATCCCAGCACTGCATAATTATAGTTCCCAATCATAGCCAGCTGTGAGGTTCCTGACCATTGAGGTAGGAGTTCAACAAAGCAGAGAGCCAGGAATGGCCCCTGAGCATGCCAGATGTGGCCGAAACAAACAAACAGTGGTGCTATTTTACAATGGACAGATTGGCCACTTAACTCCCCTCACTCAATCCCAGCACCCTATATATAAAAACCTGATATTCCCTGAGTTTAGGAAAAAATCCAAATCATATTTCCTAATTTCATTTCTCATAATAAAGTGTCTTGAAGTGCTTGTTTTGATTTCTTGGATGGGGGTGTGTAATGGATATTTCTTTTTCTGGTTTTAGAGTCACACCTGGCAGTGCTCTGAGCTTATCTCTGTTATTGTTCAGGGATCACTCCTGGTGGTTCTATGGATTGAACCTAAGTCTGGAAGGCTAGCACCTTATCTGCTGTACTATCTCTCTAACCCTGATTTCTGTATTTCATTAACAAGTATAGGATTTCTTTTCATTCAAGAAGCAGTATTTATTATTTTGATCTTTAGTGAACTTTACCATTACTGTCTTTAATAATCCAATAATGAGTGATTAGAATAGATGGCTGCATTAGTAGGCCTGCTGTTTTAATGAATAGACTCATTTAATGAGATTATGCCTTTGCAGAAAATTGGAACTGTGTTCTCATTCATGTTTTCTTTGTAATCTGCCCCACATCCACCCCTACATTGGCATGATATGAATTATATGGTATCTGCTGTTTAAAACCATCCTAATCACAGTCTGCTCCTGGTTTTAATAGGACATAGATTTGATTGACATACTTTGGAGACAAGATATAGATCTTGGAGTAAGTCGAGAAGTATTTGACTTCAGTCTGCGACGGAAGGAGCATGAGCTGGAAAAACAGAAAAAGCTTGAAAAGGAAAGACAAGAACAACTGCAAAAGGAGCAAGAGAAAGCCTTTTTTGCCCAGTTGCAGTTAGATGAGGAGACTGGGGAATTCCTCCCAATTGAGCCAGCCCAGCACATCTCATCAGAAACCAGTGGGTCTACCAACTACTCCCAGGTACAGTTTATGCACCTTGGGGAAGGGAAGTGGTAAGGGTGTAAGGAGTTAAAATACCTGTGTTCAGGTATGTCACTATGTCTTTATGACCTTATCCAGTCAACCTTCCAGCCTCATCCTCCTGATAAATTTAGTGCCTGACATACCATGAAGCACTGTTAGAAGGAGGAAGAGGTTGAGGGGGAGGAGAAACAAGAAAAGACTACACCGAAGTAAGCTGTAGAAAAATCCAGCTGTAGCAATAATAGAGGCAGGACAACAGGTGTTTGAGAGAGTTCCTGTGGCAGGCACTGTTCTAAGAGAACGTCCTATGTATGAACTAGTTTAGTCAACAATATGAATTAGGTAGCACTATCCCCATGTTTACCCAAAGAAAAATAATTGGGCTTGTGGGGGCTTGTTAATTTGGTGAATTTTTGGTTTGGGGGCCACGTGCAGTAGTGCTCAGGGCTTACTTCTTGGCTCTGCACTCAGTGCACTTGTGGCAGGCTCAGTGGACCATATGTGGTACCAGGGATCAAATCTGGATGAGTCATGAGGAAGGCAAATACACTGCCCACTGTACTATGGCTCTGCCTCCCCCAAAGAAAAGGAATCAAAGATCAAAGAGGTTAAATAGGGACCAAAGAGATCTTGCATGTGGCTGCCCACATGCAAGTCCCAGCACCACATATGGCCAGGTGATCATGACTGGATTACTCTTTTCCTCAAAGGAACAGCTCTTGAGCATGGCCTGGTATATAGTCTCTCAATAAAGGGGCTAGGGGCCAGAGAGATAGCACAGCGGTAACGTGTTTGCCTTAGACACAAAAGGATGGTGGTTTGAATCCCAGCATCCCATATGGTCCCTCGAGCCTGCCAGGAGCGATTTCTGAGCATAGAGCCAGGAGTAACCCCGAGTGCTGCTGGGTGTGTCCCTCCCCCAAAGAAAAAAAGGGGGGAAGCTAAATAACTTGTACAGATATTCATGGAATCAGGGCAAGAACCCAGGGAATCTGGCTCTGTTATGCTCTTAACTACTGTACTAAGTTGATGTCTTATAGACATGAAATATATGCACGAAACGTTTAGAGCCACTGAATAATTTTTCTTTCCTTTACCTCTTTTCTTTCATCCAGGCTGCCCACGTTCCCAAACCAGATGAGCTGTGTTTTGATGACTGCATGCAGCTTTTGGCAGAGACATTCCCGTTTGTAGATGACAATGAGGTATAACACTTAGTTAATATCAGAGACCATGTCTACCATATAGAAGGCAGTGTGGATCCATACTTTAAAAAAAATGAAAGGAAAATATTTAAGATATTTTTGTCAAGGAAATCTTAGCCTTATAAATAACTTGTAGGGGCCAAAGAGATATTACAGTGTGTAAGACACCATCTTGCATGTGGCCAATCCAGGTTCAATCCCTGGCATCCCATGTGGTCCTCTGAAAACTTCTAGGAGTGATTCCTGAAGTTAGAGCCAGGAATAACTCCTGAGAAATACTGAATATAGTCCTGAAACAAAACAAATAAACAAAAGGCAAAATATGGGGCCTGGGAGATAGCATGGAGGTAAGGCGTTTGCCTTTCATGCAAAAGGTCATCGGTTCGAATCCCGGTGCCCCATAGGGTCCCCCGTGCCTGCCAGGAGCAATTTCTGAGCATGGAGCCAGGAGTAACCCCTGAACACTGCCGGGTGTGACCCAAAAACCACACACACACAAAAAAGGCAAAATATAGCATTATATATTTATTTTGGGCTTTTGGTACGAGTAGTGTTCAGGGGCTATTCCCAACTCTGTATTTTGGGGTTGCTCCAAGTGGTGCTCATGACCATGCCAAGCTGAAGATGGAATCCAGAGATTTGACTTACAAAGCATGTACTTAGCCCTTAGAACTATCTTCCCAACTCTAGATAATTTAAGAAAACAGGGGCCAGAGCAATAGTACGGCAAGTAAGATGATTGCCTTGCCTTGCCTTGCATGATTTGATCCCTGGTATCCCATGTGGTTCCCTAAATCAATCAGAAGTGCAGAGCCAGCAGTAAGCCCTGAGCACTATTGAGTGTAGCCAAAACAAAATCAAAACCAAGCCAAAAAAAAAAAAATCGCAAGTGTTCAAAGATAGCACAGAGGTTAAAGTGTATACCTTTCATATTGCCATTTCATATGGTTCTCCAAGCAACCCCAAAGAGTGATCCTTGTGCACAGAAGCAGAAGTAAGTCCTAAGCACCTCCAAACAAAATCACCAAGACCCCAAAACAAAATCACCAAGACTTATAGTAACTAGGTATTATAGAGAAATATGCATATTATATCATAAAGATTGTAATTTTTTACTTACTCATTTTGAAGTTTATTTTTAAATGCACAGAATAAAATAAACCAGTTAATGAATGAATCTAGTCAACTGGGTAGGAAACAAAACTAGTTAATTACCACATATACTTGAGTATAAGGCAACCACCCCCTAATTTTACCCTAAGAAACTAGGAAAACGTAGTGACTCGAGTATAAGCTGAGGTGGAAAATGCAGCAGCCACTGGTAAATTTCAAAACTAAAAATATATACCCAAAACAATTACAATAATTGAGGAATCAGTAAATAAATAAGTACATGATTACATGTACAAGATTGTTCAATATACTGTTATACCATTAACATACCACATTAACCCATAATATTCAATGACAACTTTAAGAAAGTGAATAAACCATTTCAGACAGTAAAGCATTTGTAAATAAATGGTTAAAAATCCTGAATCCTTTTACTCCAAAACCCCTGCTTATAAGAATTCAGAATTTATAAACATTTATTTACATGACTTTACTGCCTTAAATGGGTTTTTCACTTAATTAAATGAGCCATTAAGTATTGTGGGCTCAGTAGTTCAGTTTCATACAGTTTAGTTCAGCTGCCTACCTCTTCAGCTCAGCCTAGACTTGTGGACTGAGCTGAAGCATCGCCCCCTCCAGCAGATGGCAGAAGACTACTAGAGACTATGTGCATTTGATTTGGAGCACACGCACTGAATCAAATAACCTATATGAACCGAGTATAAGCAGAGTTTTGTGCTGAAAAACTTGGCTTACACTCGAGAATATAGGTATGTAGAAATAAGGATTATGAGTGGTTTTATTTATTTGAGGCCATACAAGTGTTCTTAGGGATCTGGTGGGCTTAGGGGACCGTATGAGGTGCTGGGGGATCAAATTCGGGTCACCTGTGAGCAAGGCAACTCCCTACCTACTTACTGTACAATTGTTCCTGCCTCTTGTGTAGACACATACAGAACCTCAGCCAATTCTCATTTTAGGTTTGGGGCACTTCCTTATCACACTCTTCTGCTATCAATTCACATTGGTTAATAACTCACATTATCAATTTTAGGTTTCTTCGACAACATTTCAGTCACTTGTTCCTGATATTCCCAGCCATATAGAAAGCCCGGTCTTCATCCCACCTAACTCAGCTCCAGCACCTGAAACTGGTGTCCTCCCGCTCAACATTTCTGATTTAAATATCATGCAGCAGGACATTGAACAAGTCTGGGAGGAGCTGTTATCCATTCCAGAATTACAGGTAACTCAGAGTTAATATAATACCAGAGATGCTATTTCATATTCAGGTCTTTAAATTAGTCATCCCAGTTATTTATAATGTATAAGCCACCTACTTATGGGATGGATTGGAGGATGCTTTTAAATTAATCATGAGAGTGACCCATATTCACCTAAGTGTACTTTTGTTAGTTAAATGGGCTTGATATCCTGAGGTTAGATCAAATTCTTAAACTGAAGTCTGATCTAGGAACTCTGAAAATAATACAGAAGCTTAGCCTGTTGGAAATGAGAATTAGCTTTGAATTGCAGAATAGAAATAGAAGAGAAAATGGGGTAAGGATAGTTTGTATCAGGAGCTACAGGTAATTAGTGCTAAAAAAAAACACTAAACCTTAAATTCATGTCATATCTACTTTTTCTACAGTGTCTTAATATTCAAAATGACAAGATGGCCAAGACCGACACAATTCCAAGTCCAGAAACCAAATTGACAGAAATGAACAATTATTCTTTCTACTCCCCAGTCTCCTCACTGGAAAAGACAACAGATAACTGTAGTCCACATTTCCTTGGTGCTTTTGAGGATTCCTTTAGTGGCATCCTCTCCACAGAGGAGACCAGTCAATTGACTGTGAACTCGCTCGATTCCGAGGCCTCTGGAAGCACAGATTTTGGTGATGAATTTTATTCTGCCTTTATAGCAGAGCCCAGTGCTAGCAACAGTGTGCCCTTCTCTGCCACACTCAGTCAGTCCCTCTCCGAACTTCTGAATGAGCCCATTGATGTGTCTGATCTGTCGCTCTGTAAGGCTTTTAACCAGAACCCCTCTGAAAGCACAGCAGAATTCAATGACTCTGACTCTGGTATTTCACTAAACACAAGTCCAAGCCTGGCCTCTCCGGAACACTCGGTGGGTTCTTCCATCTATGGAGATACTTCTCTTGCCTTCAGTGATTCAGAAATGGAAGAGCCAGACAGTGCGCCTGGAAGCATCCAGCAGAAAGGTCCTAAAACACAACCAGTGCCGTCTTCTGGGGATCCAGCCCCACCCCAGTCACCATCCCTGGGGAACAGTGCCCCTATGCATGATGCTCAGTGTGAAAGTCCTTCAAAGAGAGACCTGCCAATAGGTCCGGGGCACCGAAAAGTTCCCTTCACCAAGGACAAACATTCAAGCCGTCTGGAGGCTCATCTCACACGAGATGAGCTAAGGGCAAAAGCTCTCCAGATCCCATTTCCTGTAGAAAAAATCATTAACCTCCCTGTGGACGACTTCAATGAAATGATGTCCAAGGAGCAGTTCAATGAGGCTCAGCTTGCATTGATTAGAGACATCCGGAGGAGGGGTAAGAATAAAGTGGCTGCTCAGAATTGCAGAAAAAGAAAACTGGAAAACATAGTAGAACTAGAGCAAGATCTGGATCATTTAAAAGACGAGAAAGAAAAGCTGCTCAAAGAAAAAGGAGAAAATGACAAGAGCCTTCACCTACTAAAAAAACAACTCAGCACATTATATCTCGAAGTCTTCAGCATGCTACGTGATGAAGATGGAAAGCCTTACTCCCCTAGTGAGTACTCCTTGCAGCAGACAAGAGATGGAAATGTGTTCCTTGTTCCCAAAAGTAAAAAGCCAGATGTTAAGAAAAACTAGATTTGGGAAAAGCTCATCTTTTCTAAGCTAGTTTTGTTTTTTGGGTGGATTATTTTTTTGTACTGTTATACTAAAAGCTCCTACTGTGATGTGAAATGCAGAAATATACTTTATAAGTAATTCTATGCAAAATATAGTCAAAACTAGTATATAAAACTTTAATAAAAAGCATTAAAAGAAGTTATCGATAGATGGAATCAGTAGTTTCATTTTAACTGCAAACTTACTTTCTTAGAACACCATTTGGGCTAGTTTCTGTATAAGTGTAAATACAACAAGAACTTATTTATACTGTTCTTATCTTTTTTGTTACATTCATAGATTTTTATGATATGACATCTGGCTAAAAGCAAATTGTAAACCTAACCACTATGTACTTTTTTATAAATACTGTCTGTAAAAAGGAAGGCATTTTTTATATTAAATTCTTTATTTCTGTCAAAGAAAATTTAGTTGAAAAGCTGGTACTAATAAAGAAATATTATGACTGTTATATCTTTGGAATTTAATTTTATTTCACAATTTTTGGATACTTTTAGATATTTTGCACTTTTAGAATGCTTTCATTTCAAATATGAAAAGCAATTTTGACTAAACTTTTGGTGACAGAAATAGAAATAGATCAAAAAGTTACTTAATGTCTTTAATACCACAGCAAGCACATCTCAATCAAGAAAATACTTGATCCATTGACCACCTCAGTTGCTGTATGCCCACTATGTGCTAGGTATTGTATAAGGCAAAGGACAAAAGGGAAATCCCTGTGCACCTAGAAACTTGGAGGAAGTTAGCAAATATCCTACCCTACTCTGTAGGCCGGAAAGGGCAGTGTCTAGGAAGACAATAAGAAGGAAGCATTGCTGCTTAAGATAGGATAGTTGGGGCAGTGGCAGAGTACAAGGATCTGGGTTCCATCTCTAGCGCCATAACTATGAAAAATCAAAACTATCTTAGAAATATTTGAGGATGGGCCCGGAACCGTGGCGCAGCAGTAGCAATTTCTGAGCACAGAGCCAAGAGTGACTCCTGACCATCACCCAGTATGGCCCAAAAAAGAAATAGTTGAGGCTTTGAGACTGTGGGAGGCCTTTTCTGTTAGCAATAAAGAGCACAGATACAGGAATTAAACGGAACACAGGAAACCCAAAGTCCTGTGTCAGAAAAATAAGGGCAATGTAGCTGAAAATGGGAAAAAAATGGAACAGCAGGTAGAGAATGAACATGCAGACCTTTAAGGTCTATTCTTAAGTATTCAGAAACACTTCTGATTTCACCTGGGGGGATGGGGAACTATTGGAGATATTAGTTAAGCAGGATATAAGGAACTGACTGATTTATAAAAGTCTCCCTCCCTGAGCATGTGTGTTGAGGAAAGCCTATAGGTAAAGTGGGAACAGGCAAGCCAGATAGTAGTGTAAGTGTTGGCAGAGCTCTGATGTAGTGTGGTACAGGATGCAAGAAATAGAGAGAAGGGAGGATTTCCTCAGAATGGTTATAAAGCAAACGTGGTGTCAAAGAATGAGACTTATGGGGCTGGAGAGATAATGGATCAGGGTAAGCAGCTGAACTGGATTCAGTCCCTGGCACCCAATATGGCACTCCAAACTCTGCCAGGAGTGATTCCTGAGAGGAAAGTCAGGTGAAAGCCCTGACTTGAGCACTGTTGTGTATAGTAAAAATTTAAACAATTTTTTACTGGCCATGCTGGGGCCACTGATAGTGCAGAGGGTTGGGTGTTTACTTTGTGCGCAACGTACCTGAGTTAAATTCTTTGCATCCCATATGGTTCCCTAAGCCTGCCAGGAGTGATCTGCAGAGCCAGAAGTTAGCCCTAGCATTGCTAAGGGTGGCCTCAAAACAAAAACAAAGCACAAGCTGGCCATGTATGCTTGTCTTGCATGAAGTTAGTTCTGGTTTGATTCTTGGCACCACATGATCTGAGCACTGACAGGTATACCCAACCTCCCCTCCACCCCTGCCAAAAATGTGAAAGGAAAAAAAGAAAATTAACTAGTCACTGAGCCCAGGCAAGGTACAATGCAGATCAGTGCTGGGACACTTGCCTTTTATATGCAAAGCCATGGGTTCTACTCCCTGCACCTCAAAAGAAATGAGTTGCACAGAGATGGAAGCAAGGAAGTCCGAGTACAGATAACATCTCCCAAGCAGTGTTGTGCAGGCCAGTCCCCCGCAATCCTCACTAGGTGTGTGGGCCTGATAAATCAGCGATGCTTGGGCCAGTGGAACTGGATGGAGATTACCCAGGGGTCCAAAGGATACTGGGGGTATGTGCATGCGAGGGATTGACTGCCAGGCCTCACACAAGCCAGGATGCACTCCAGCTTTTGTCTCTCCAACTTCCCAGTTCACTTTTAGCTTTGGCAGGGAAGGTGAGGAGGATTTAATGGGCTGTGTTCAGAATCTCTCCCAGCAGTGCTCAGGGAATCATGCAGTGCCCAATTCAAACCATGTCAATTCACTTTTAGAAATGAGATCAACTAGGTGCTGGAGTGATAGCACAGCAGTAGAACATTTGCCTTGCACACTGCTGACCTGGGATGGACCCGGGTTCAATCCCCGGTATTCCATATGACCCCCCCAAGACTGCCAGGAGCGATTTCTGAGTGCAGAACCAGGAGTAATCCCTGAGAGCCAATGGGTGTGGCCCAAAAACAAATAAAAAAAGAAATGAGATCAACTTGAAAAATGGTTAGGGCAGAGAGATAGCACAGGGGGAAGGATACTTGTTTTGCATGCAGCCAACTGTGATTCGATCTCTTATATGACATACACTCTCCTGAGCTCCACCAAGATTCCTGATCAAAGCCAGGAGTAGGCCTTGAATCTAGCTGGGTGTGGCCCCAAAGAAAATAAAGTGTGTAAAATTAAAGTGAGTAAAATCAAGATACCCTTAAAATTCTTTTCAGATCTACATAGGGCCTAATAAAAAAAAATCAGAGCACTATTTCCTTAGCTAAACAAATATTTATTTTGATTATATATGGTTTAGTTTTGTTTGGGCTTTTTTCTCTTTGTAACAGATGCTGAGGCTAGAACTCAGGACTTCAATACTAGTTGTCTATGGCAACCCATGCCCCAGCCCTATTTAGTTTTGCTTCTAAGTGAGGAACTGGAGATTCACCTAAGACTGTTACTTGCATAATTATTTGCCTATGGCCAGTTGTAAATTGTTGACTGAATCTCATCCGTCTACAAGGGATGAAACAACAGTCTTGGCCTGCATTGCCACCTACAATCATTTCCAGTAACCTCAGTGACTCACACCTGTTTCCTTACCTCTAAAATGAAGGTAACTCCACAAAACAACAATGTTGGTCTGTGCCTACCTTCCAGTATTGACTGCTACAAGTAGGCATTTTTTTTCTTTCTTTTGCCTTGAATTACTGAAAGAAAATAGTCATTAGGAAACTTGACTCGGTCTGAAGTGAGAGTACAGTGGGGAAGGCACTTGATTTACAGATGGCTGAACTGGGTTTCATCCCGGCACCCCATTTGGTTCCATGTTGCCTACCTTCCAAAAATATAGAAAAGGAAAAAAAAAAAGAATTTAAATTAAATCTTCATTTATGAATGAGGCCCTGGGTTTAATTCTCAGTACTGAAAAAAAAATTGAGGGGCCAGAAAGGTGTATCAGGTTAAACTACTTGCCTTTAATAACATCCACCTAGATTTGACAGTCTGCACTATATGCTTCTATGCTCCCCCAAGAACTATTAGAAGTGACCTGAGCACCACAGGGTGTCACCTCCCCCCAAAATTTAATTCTGCTAATGGCAGGGTAGAAAGCTTGTCTTTCATCTAATATGCCTTTTTCTAGCATTAAATTTAGGCTTTTTTTTTCTTCAGGAATAGAAGTTACTGCATTTGCCTTGCACATAGCTGACCCTAGTTCAAATCCCCAGTACCACATATGGTTCCCTAAGCCTAGCCAGGAGTGAACCCTGAGTGCTTTCAGGCTTGGCACCCACCCCCCAATATTTTATTCTTACACTTAACAGGCCTTATTCCTGGCTTGTGAAATCTATTTACAAATTGTTTATTTGGCTATATGCTTTTTACTGGTTTCACTTCTACCATACCAGTGATCAAAACAATAGGGGAACTCACACATGCAAAGTGAGTGTTCTATTACTGAGCCACATCTCTATCCATCTCAATAATTTGTACCTCCATGTTTTGAGTAAAACTTTTAATCTAGGACTAGAGATAGTAGAGTGCATAAGGTACTTGCTTTTGCACATAGCCAACCCGGGTTCTATCCCAGATGGTCCTCAGATACCTGTGATCACCAGTGATCACTTAGCATGGTCAGGGGGCCTCCAAAAAAAAAGATTCAAGTCTACTGGAAAGCTTAAAGCTGAAGATGGCTTCAAAAGCATGGATGTATGGAGTACAGGCCTGAAAACACTGGGGCTTACCTTTCGGAAGGAGACTGAGCTGATACACCCCCAAGACAGACAGACAGACACACACACCCACCAATCACCACCCACCACCACCAGCTGATACACCCTTCACACACACACACACACACACACACACACACACACACACACACACACAATCACCACCCACCACCACCACCACCACTAGAAACCCAGCAGCTTCCACCCACCACCATCTTCCTGGCAGAAAAATGGGCTGACCACTCCAAGCTGCAAAAGAAAATAATGGCCGCCTATACTGTCCAGGTAACCTGGTCCAGAGTGATATACCTCTGTGGCATTCCTGGGATTAGAGTGGAAAGTTTGCCCTTTCTACATTAACTTCAACAGCCAAACACCATCACAACCCCTCCAACAGAAATAGGCCCCGTTTCATGACTTAACCTTATCAAACTTCCAAGTCACCAATTTTCAGATTTATAAATCCTGGACCAGGTAACCTCGCAACAGCTTAAACATCTTACAGTAGTGTCTGCTCAGTAGTATATCATAGGAGATCTGATGGGAAAGTTACATAATAACCTACCAACCACAGTTAGTCCTAGGAACACAGAAGTTTAACTAGCACCAACTAGCCCAGAAAATCCTCAGACATGACTTTAGTAATATCATGGGCAGATGTCATTTCAAATTGAACCGTGTTAATTTGTTTTGATTATTCCATTTGCCTTAGTGATGTAACAAACGATATGAAGTAAATTTGTGCCTGTATGGAGGTAGACTCTGGCGGTGGGTGGGGAAATTGGGGATGTTGGGAAAAGGGAATGTCACATTGGTAGTGAGATTGGTGTTTGAACATTTAATGCCTGAAATGGCTGTATTATGAGCAACTTGGTAAATCGTGGTTTTATAATAAAAATTTAAAAAACAACAAAGGCATGATCTAGTAAAGATTCCCAAAGGGGTGATACTGCCCCCTGGGGGCCAAAGGAACCATCCAGGAGAGCAATTGGGGAATTGTTTTGGGGAATCTTAACCCAGGGGGATGCTAAGTGGGAATTTTCTGAAAAGGGGTGATAGGCTGAAGTCTGGGGAACTGTCTGGTATAAAGATTCAAATTCTGCTTGGGGGCCTTTCTTCAAGATCAGGAACTTCCTACAGTAGGAGAGCATGATGTCTGAGACTTTTCTACTAAACTCAGAAAATCTTAGAAACTTTACTATGTGTTTGTCCTCCTTCAATAACAATGTGGGTAACGGCTAGATGCAGCAAGGACCTGTTCCAAGCAGCCTCCTTTCCAACAAAGCACCTAGAATTGGAATGGGAAAAGTAGGAAAAACCCTGCTGGCTAGACCAGCACACACTTCTACTAGCCTGGCAGCCTACCCTCACAAGCTTGTAATCAAATTTCAAAGTATTTTGCTAAGTTCATTCAATATAGTTAGCAGCATTTTCCAGCAATAACACTTAGAGGCACCAAACTTGGTAAATATAGAATTAAAACACATGTGATCCTAAACCATTCACGACTTAAAATTTTTCCAATCAGAAAGTGTTTTGGGGCCCAGAACCATAAAGTAACAATTGTCTTACATGCAGCCGACCGAGGTTCAATTCGATTCCCCTAGTCTGCGTGAAGTGATCCCAGAAAAGTCCTGAGCCCAATGGACATGACTGTAATTTGTGCTGTGGCCCACCAAACTTGTTGAAAGTGCCACAGCTTGTATTGCCCAGGAATCAGGGAACTATATGGTGTGCTAGGGACTGAACCCACTGTATTATCTCTGGCCCTCGACCGTTAATTTTTTTTTTTTTTTTTTTTTTTTTTTTGTATTTTGGGTCACACCCGGTGACGCTCAGGGGTTACTCCTGGCTATTCGCTCAGAAGTCGCTCCTGGCAGGCACGGGGGACCATATGGGGAACCGGGGGATCGAACCGCGGTCCGTCCTAGTTAGCGCAGGCACCTTATCTCCAGCGCCACTGCCCGGCCCCCTCGACCGTAAATTTTTAAGCAGATTTGAGCACTTAAAAACTTAGGCTGAAGCGGTGACGCAAGGGGTAAAGCATCTGCCTTGCCCGCGCTAAACTAGGACGAACCGCGGTTCAATCCCTCGACATCCCATATGGTCTCCCAAGCCAGGAGTTATTTCTGAGCGCAGTCAGGAGTAACCTGAGCGTCACCAGGTGTGGCCCCAAAACCAAACAAAACCAATAATGTTAGGGGCCAAAGTGACAACACAGTGGATAGGCCATTTGTCTTGCATGCGGCCAACCCAGAAGGGACCCAGGTTCTATTCCCGGCATCCCATATGTCCCCAACAGTCAAGCCAGGAGTAACCCGAGCACCACCGGTGGGTGTGGCCTCCCAAAAGAAAAACCTCCGACTTAATAGTCTTCAGCCAATGTTCCAACACCCATCCATTCACCCAAGGACATTTCCTACCACCAGTCTCCTTTCTCCCCACCATTTTTTTAGGACTGGTTTTCAATAGCATCATTGAAAGATATACAGACCACGGTTTTCTTTTCTTTTTTGTGGTTTTTGAGTCACACCCGGCAGTGCTCAGGGGTTACTCCTGGCTCCATGCTCAGAAATTGCACCTGGCAGGCACGGGGGACCATATGGGGCACCGGGATTCGAACCGATGACCTTTTTTTTGTTTTGGGTCACACCCGGCAGTGCTCAGGGGTTACTCCTGGCTCCATGCTCAGAAATTGCTCCTGGCAGGCACGGGGGACTATATGGGGCACCGGGATTCGAACCGATGACCTTTTGCATGAAAGGCAAACGCCTTACCTCCATGCTATCTCCCGGGCCCCAGACCACGGTTTTCTCAACAATACATTACCACCAAAAGTTATTCAGGGTAGGGGCCACAAACCAGGTATACATTGCAAGACAACAAATTTACTTAACCATTAAACTTAGCAGAGAAAGGACCTAAAAAAAGTTGAATAACTTCGTGGCAATCACGGTCCCTAAGTACAGATGCATGTAGCCCTTGAATGCCAAGTGTGAACCAAAGCCTCGAATCACAAAACAATGTTTTCATCAGGAAAACTTGGGGAAAATCTTGGGCTATTTTCATGTTAAAATGTTTTCCTTGGGGCCAGAGAGCATGTAGGCAAGACTTTTTGCCTTGCATGCAGGATGGAGGTTCAAATCCTGGCATCCCTTATGATCCCCCAAGCCTGCCAGGAGCGACTTCTGAGCATAGGAACCACGAGTAACCCCTAAGCGCTGCCGGGTTTGACCCAAGTACACCCTCCCCCCCTTTAGTAGTGTTAACCACAATGGCAATACCTGTATATCATTAAGGGTCAGTTACAACCTAAGGTCAGAGAGAACCAAGCACGTGTCTCGCATGGCAAATCCAAGTTTGACAGCCAAAACTGACACTCCTATCCCAAACTTCAGGTGTCGCCCCCCAAAACCCTACAGGACCCATCAGTCTATGCCTTGCACATATAAACCTCTTGCTTCTAATGGAGGGAGCCACACTCAGCAGTACTCAGGGATCAATCCTAGGTGGTTTGGGGCACCATGAGGGACAATAGCAAGGTAAACACCTCCGCCCCCGTGCCACATCAGAACCAAGATAAATTTTGTGAACCAGTTATTTGCTGGTGCATTTCAAAGTATTTATAGACCACAATCCAAGTTGAGGTCACCATTAATCAACTGGCTTACCTTTCCTGTGATGGGAAGCACCGTAGCATTTAGATTATATTGCAAAGTAACAGACAACACACATTTCTAAAAATATTTTAATGAAAATTTTCTTTCTGTAAACATTTCATTATACTACAAATAAGACATTTTAGTCCATCACAGACCACCTCTTCTGATCTCAATCAGAAAAAAACCATTGTAGTTTGAAATGTGAATAGGCTAAAGCTCCTTACATAATCCCTGCACAATAGCATGCTTATTCACTACTGGAATCCCATGAGCCATTAGAACTTTTTTGTGATGCATGAACTCATAAAACCACTTTTATTTCTCAAATCATTACCAGGCATTTTGGTGTTAGCAGTAATCAGTAATCCAGGTTGGCTTGACAAATCTTACCCATTTTCCCCTTTTGTATTTGCTTCCTTGAGTTTACTGTTCACTTGAGTTGGTTTTCCCAGAAATGAGTAGAACTACATTTAAATTTAAACTCCATCCACTTATTCCAGATGATCTGAAAACATTTTAAAAATGCTATCTATTGAAAACTAAAACCATGTGTATGTGCTTTACCCTTCCAATAACTTCGTTATGCAAACTATCCTAATGTAGACACATCATTAAAGTTCTGTGGCAACGACTTCCCTTTCACCTAAGAGCTTGGCCTATGACCCACCATAAACATCTTATGCTGATCACATCCCCAAGATGGTTTTTAAAATTTTTTAATCAATTTTCAACAAGCCCTTGGGGGCAAATAGCCCTTAATAACCAGAATATGTATGACTTTTATTCTTTGGAAAAAGGTGTCTTCTAAGAATTGGGCCTCTATTGTTTAAACAAGCTTTAAAAACTCATGTATTCTTAGTCCAAATAACTGCATGTAAGAACTTGAGGTCACTTACAGCCCATTTTTACTATCCTAGTCTGTCCTCTCTCAAACTAAAGATAAAGCTCTAAGTCATACTAAAAACTAATACTTGAACTTTCTGTTTATCAAAGAATGGCCTTACCCTAAAGACAACAATGGAGATATGTGGGGCCACATCTGACTCAAGATGAATACTTGGGTTACTACAGGTGAGTTTTTAAGACTTTATGTTGATGTGGTTCCAATGTAGTTTCCCACTGCATGTTGGCAATGTACCTAATATTTAAAAATCTAGTAAGTTTGTAGATATAAACAAACGGTGTCATCAGGTTTTATGTGAGCTACAAACCTTACCCAGCGAGAAACCTTCGTATTTAAGATGGTAGGAAAGACATTCCTCATTTGGGCAAGTAGGTTCTCATTCAACCTGCAAATCAAAAAGATTACTCTTACCTTGCTTTACAAAAAATCACTTGTTAATTAGTGAAAAAATTCAAATTCAATCCTTACCTAATGCTTATTGCCCTTCCTTGCAGGTCTAAATGCTAGACCTAGTGACTGTGGCAACTATCTCATTGAAGTTCCAAAAGGCGAAGCTCCTTTCTGCTAGACTTTCTTCGATATTTTCAGTTGTAATAAGCAGATTTAACTAGCTTTTGTAAAGTTGCTTACTATCACCAAAGTATCTTATGCCTTCACTTCTCTGTTGTTGAAGCTCTTGCTGCTGCCTTGTCATTATTTATGCTGACTTGTCCATACTCAAAAGGCTGCTGAAGTCCTGTCTTAGTGAGTCTCCTTTGATCCAAAGTGCTTAGAAAGCACATCTTAGGTCCTTTTAAAGCTGGTTAAATCGCTCTCCTCATGGCTTACTTTTCCACTGTTTACAAGGACTAAACTAATACAACTTATAAACAGGTCGCATACAGATTTCACCTGCTTATAGGTTGCAAACATCAACTTACTGAAAATGATTTTTTTGCTATTAAACTAGTTCCAGAAACATAGAAAGTTTGTTAACAGTACAATAACTCCATATGCCATTAAAGGATACTGTCAAGGTTGTGTCAAACAATTTCACAAACATAGAAACAGGAAATGTTTATGTCCCCCATTCTTTCAACCTTTATTATATGAATAAAAGAACTTGAGACAATTTAGCTCAATTTTAATAAAATATTTCCTAAGCATTATTTTGACCAGATACCCAAGTTATGAACATTGACAGTGTCCATTTATATTCCACACTTGAAGTTAAGAACTTAACCGTTTTTGATTAGCCTATTTTTCTATACTGCATATTCACATACGTTCATTAAACAAATGGAATGTTTTGTTACAATTTATTGGTTTGTGAGTGTTTTCTGGAAAACTGCAGTTATTTTAAGACCAATTTCATGCTGGCAATGCATGCATTCAAATATTAATGCACAGAGGCACAGATTAAAAGCAACAAGAGAGCATATCCAAACACTAGCACGCCCCATTCCCCTTTTTTATTGCTTGTTTTTTTTTTTTTTTTTGCCCAGTACACTGCCTTAAAACAAAGAAATCTTGAATCAACTCTTTAACTGCTGACGTTCTTAACAGCAGGGTACATACTTAGGGCTTGAGTGATACTAAAAACACTAGCTGGCGCAAACAGTAGACATTGGATGGGAATGCCATGTTATTGTCTAAAAACACCCCAACCAGGGCCCCAACAAAAATAACTCATACCAACATGATTTAAGTTTACACATGGAGTAAGTGTTCCTTGGGAATCTTATTAAGAACTCAAACTATCCAAATTTTATTGGTCTTTGGGAAGTAAGAAAACTTGTGCTAAGAGACTGTGCTACTTTTCTATTGCATTAAATCATCTAGGATAATATTTCTAAGCTATTCTTCACTTTACTGAGTGAAATGTAGAATGTACAAACACGCAAGTATGCCAGCCAGGTAAAGATTCAACAATGCATGATTTTTATTCTTCCCCGAGAGCTTGTATCAAAAAAAAAAAATATATTGAACCAAAGAAAATTAAATGAAGACTTATGGGCCTCTTGTGCTTCAAAAAGAAAACAAAGTAGCCACTAATTTTGCTCAGATTTTGCAGGTTTAGTGTTCCTGTATTTTCCAGAGTGTTAAAAGAATGGTTTTTACTGTGGGGAGGAAAGGGGAAACAGTCATCCACTACCCCTTCCAAAGTTTAAACAGTGGGCAGCAGACATTTTTACACCCAAATAAATTCATGGCAGCAGTTAACATGTGACCAAGATAAATGTAGGATGATGTTCTTCTAAACAACTAGGACTCTCAGCACAACTAACGGACTAAAATAATATGATTACATTTTGAAATAAAATGCACAAAAACCAAATAGGAATTTTGAGATTTTTTTCATTTGAAGTAAAATATTAATGCTATTAAATTCACAAATATGCTAATTTATATACCCAATTCTATCTAAAACACACATTTGCAAACATACAAATATCTATTCTCTCCACATGTCAGCGCCCATTCATTTCATTGTTTGGAAATGGGAGAATTAGAATCCCCTTAAACTGCAAGTCAGCAGGTGTTTCTTTACAGTTAACTTTAGCAAAATTCATACAAAATATTAATTAACAATGATCTTCTTTACTTGTTAACTTACAAGGAAACACCTCCAAAACTGCATTTTGTTAAAGTTTCTGTACTAAAATGTAGAAAAACTGAACTACACAAATATTGAAAAGTTAAAAATTCCTTAATTTTTTATTCCTGGTACCACTACCACAATTTACAGGGCAATATACCTGATGTAATGAAAAGAAAAAGAAAAAGACAACGCTACAACAGATAAAAGACCTCAGGAATGTACATCTAATTGACACTACATTGCATTAATCAATAGCTGCACTTTTGCAAACTGTGGCTATGACAGTCC
>PVKC010008270.1:0-28428 GCA_004027635.1 Crocidura indochinensis | reverse complement strand
AGTGGTGTATTTAGTCCATTGACATTGAGAGAAAGAATTGTCCTGGGATTTGATGCCATCTTTATATCGAATTTGGTGTGTCTTTTGGTTAGTTTTGTCTTAAATTAGGTCTTTCAGCTTTTCTCTTAAGCGTGGGTTTGAGTCTGTAAAGTTTCTGAGCTGTTTTTTGTCTGTGAAACCATGCATTCTTCAGTCAAACTGGAAAGTGAGTTTTGCTGGGTACAGTATTCTAGGTGAAGCATTCATTTCATTCAGTCTTGTCACAATATCCCACCACTGCTTTCTGGCCTTGAGTGTTTCTGGTGACAGGTCTGCTGTAAATCTCCAGGATGCTCCCTTGAACGTAATTTCCTTTTTGATCTTGCTGTTTGCTCAATTATATCTCTATCTGTGGGATTCATTATTGTGACTAGGATTGTCTTGGGGTATTTTTTCTGGGGTTTCTTTTGGTTGGTACTCTTCGAGCATGCGGGATTTGATTACATACATTCTTTAGTTCTGGAAGTTTCTCTTTCATGATGTTCTTGACCATTGATTCTTCCTGGAAATTTTCTTCCTGTGTCTCTGGGACTCCAGTAATTCTTAAGTTGTTTCTGTTGATCTTATCATAGACTTCTATTTTCATCTGTTTCCATTCTTTGACTATTTTTTCCACTGTCTGTTCATTTGTTTTAAGTTTTTTTCCAATCTCTCCCACTGTATGGAGTTGTTATTTACTTCATCTTCTACAGCACCAATTCTATTCTCAGCTTCTTTACCCTGGTGTTGAGCTTATCCATTTTATTAAATTCATTTCCTGAGTTTTTCAGGCCTGTTAGTTGACATGTTATTTCAGTTTGGAGTTTTGTGATTTCTCTCTTAATATTTTTTTGTTTTTTTATTAGTGTTCTGTTCAACTCGGTCCATGGTTTTTTTTGAGTTCTTTCAGCATCTTCAATATTGATTTTCTAATGTCCTTATCTGATTGATTCATTAGTTGGTCATTATCTGGTCATCAGAATTGTCATCTTCGTTCTCTATGTCTGAGACTGGCCTGTGTTGTTTCCCCATTGTCACACTTGTAGTGTGTGTTTTTCTACATGTTGCGGTGGTATTCATAGGCTAAATGATATATGCAGTCCCACTCCTCTGGTTCCGCCCTTTCTGGGTGTGTTGATTTGCCTACAAGGGAGTGGAGTCCTCCATGGATGAGGCCTCAGACAGGATCAAATCTTAGGCCTAAGCATGCAGGAGAGAAGACAGTCCAGAGAGAAAGAAAACAGTGATATAGCACAGTCCTTAGCGTGATTTTTTATTTCTTCTTGTGATGATGCTCTTTCCTTCAAAAGAGTGCACAGTCACGTAGCGAAGAGGAGTGGCCGTGCTCTTCTGCAGCCTTTTTTCGGCCTACTCCCAAGAGTTTCAGCAACAGGAGAGGAGAGAGAAACACAGGGACAGGACTCACAGGTGTTTTTTTCGCAGTCAGGCCACAATGGGCAGGCGCAGATTCACAGAAATTCCCAGCCTGATGTCACAAACAGGGGACCTGGCTCTTGCAAGGTACTGCTTCTTGCCGGTTTTCATTTTAAGAAGGAAGTTCTGGGTATTACCGCCCTAGAATGGGCCTCTGGGGGAGCAAGTTTTTTGGAGCCTATTTGGCCCACTCCCAAGAGTTTCAGGCAACAGGAGATGAGAGAGAAACACAGGGACAGGACTCACAGTTCTTTTTACAGTTTTTATTTTCCCGCAGTCAGGCCGCAATGGGCAGGCGTAGATTTACAGAAACTCCCAGTCTGATGTCACAAACAGGGGACCTGGCTTTTGCAAGGTACTGCTACTTGTCGGTTTTCAATATTATTATTCTTATGTAATCAAAGTAATAAGCTTATTTTGTGATATGCCTGTGAAATATTTAGTCAATATATTTTCACTTTAGTGGTGGTGCAATTGAACTACACTCAGAAATACTCAGGGCTTACTCATGAATCTGTTCAGGGTCAATTCTAGTAGTGTCCAGCGATCATGTGAGTACCAGGGATTGAACCCAGAAAATTATTGTGCATAGGTAGCACTTTATCTGCTATAATACCTCACCAATTCTTTAACTATTGTAAAAATACACCAATGACTGTATAAAATAAATGCCAATTTTCTCTAGTAGCACTGGTGGTATTTTAACTTGGATAGATGTCTCATATAATTTATTATAAACTTCAATTCAGAAAGTTATTTTCTACTTTTTGTCTTTTCCACTGTTTTTCCAATTTACTTTGTAGTAGAAACTTATTTCTTATTTAGTATTGTCATTTTTCTGTTAGAGCAGCTGCAAAGTTTTTGAATAATGCTGCTGAGTTTAGTAATTAAATATCTTTGTTGAGAATACTGACATATTTATAGATTTTTATTAATTATAGCATTTTTAATTTATTCACTGTAAAATTTAATTTATGATTGAGTTTAAGGATGTTTAATCGTCTTCACCATTGTCTTCTTTCTTGCAATGTGATATCTGCTCCCTCTTTCTTCTCTTTATCCAGTTTGTTGCTACAAGAAAATGCTCTGCTTCACCATAGATGTTGTCCCTCCATATTCCATACTTCAGCCCTCTTTGAATTCCTTCTGAATACCAATCCAATTATTATGTTCATTTTTACCATTGTCGTTGGGCATTTGTTATCCCACTGCTATTGTTTCTTTATTTCACACATGAGAAAAATCATTCTGTATTAGAGTCTCTAATTTTGTCTAATTTCACTCTCATTTTGTCCATAATTTTTGAATTTATCTCTTTATGGTTGAATGATATTTCATTGTCTATATGTACTATAATTTTTTTTATCCAGCCATCTCATCTTTGACTTGTTTCCAAATTTTGGCTACTGTAGATAATGCTGCAAGAAACATAGGAATGCTTAGATACTTTTATTTTGTTTTGGGGTTCTTGAGATTTATTTCAAGAATTGGAAGTTCTAGATCAAATGGAAGCTCAATTTAAAGACTTTCTTTTACGAATACCCAATGTTTTGCCCAATCAGGATTACCAGATGCACTTAATGATTGCTTTACTTTTCACAACCAAACTAGCACTGGTTATTCTTGTTTATTTTGATATGTGCCAGTTTCTGTGTTATGATACATATCTCATTGTTCTAAATTGTCTTTGCTCCTTTTTCCTTCCAGGAAATGGGTCACACAAAATGAGTTAATTGAAAGGCTAAATGATTGTGTCCCATATGCCTTTTATCTGGCATATCAATCAGAAAAGAATATATTATTATTATTATTATTATTATGTAATCAAATAATAATATTTATCTGCATCTTCCTGAAGATTACTGATATGGGTCATTTTTTAATTTGCCTCTTGTTTATTTGTATTTCTTCCTTGAAGAGAATTCTTTTCATCTTTTTGCCCAGAGATCAAATCCAGGTTGGCCACATTCATGACAAATGCCCTGCCTACTGTGTTATGGCTATGAACCTAAAAGCTTCTTAATAAAATGTAATCCCATTTGTTTATCTTTGCTTCCACCCATTTGACCAGTGGTGTTTCATTCTTAAAGATACCCTTTGGTTCAATGTCAGAAAGTTTGGCCTAAATTTTATTATTTATACTATATAGATTTAGATATAACATAGAGGTCTTTAATTAATTTTGACATAACTTTGCATAGCCTTTGAGGTCCAAGTTCATATTTTTGTTATGTATCTAACCATTTATCTAAGACTACTTGTTGAAGTAGGTTTCCTGTTTCATCTCATATTTTTGTGCTTCTTTATAAAAGATTAATTGAGAGTCTTAATTTCACCCAATGGACATTATTATAGAAAAGGATCAAGTATTCTGGAAGACTGACCCAATTAGCTAGTACTTCCCTTATAGAAAGACCCTGGATTATTAGTGTTTCCACATGTTTTGTAGTTACCACAAAAAATGTGTGTTGTTAGCAAAATAGGACCATAAATAAATATTATAAAGTAACTATACAATTTAATTTATATTAATTTATGTGTTAATTTAATTTGAATGTTTTACAAACATTCAATACAAATGTTATTGTATATGTAATAAGTTCATTTATCTAAATATGCATAACATGTCATTTTAAATATATTTGCTATAATATATTTAACTATTGACCTATTAGTTGACATTTTTAATTAGTATTTCTTTTAAAAAGTGTCTTTGAACACAATAGTATATAAATAATTTTTGTCCAATTTTAGGTTATATGAGAAGTTCAAATACAGAATTTATATCTACAAATATTTTGATTTTCTAAAAGGCATATGAAATCTTACATCTAGTATGTCTTTACATGGCTGGAGGTGAGCTACCTACAGATCCCTAGTGGCTTCTGTGATTCTGGAATTAGCTCCATTGAATTCTGACTTAATGATTCACTCACTGTCCTTGCAAATTGATTAAAAGTGTTAAACTAGCTCTTTGGTGTTTGTATATACATTATGATATACGTGTATACAGAATTTACATTGGAAAGTAAATATAATTTTTTCTCTTCTCAATGTTTAAAGTATGTATAATAAATTGAGAAACTGTCAAGACACCTAAATAAGAAATAATATTATAGAAAATTAGAGCTATGAAAAAAATTTTTAAAGACTTCATAAAGGTCTGAAGAGATGGTACATTATGTCAGGTACTTGCCTTGTTTACTGTTGACCAATCCATATGGTCCCTTGAGTGTAGAGAAACTATTTTTGTTTGTTTATTGTTTTCTGGTTTTTGGACCACACTCAGCACCAGTCAGGGGTTACTCCTGGATCTGTACTCAGAAATCGCTCCTGGCAGGCTTAGGGGTCCATATGGGATTCCGGGAATTAAACCCAGAACTGTCCCGGGTCATCTGCATGCAAGACAAATATCCTACCACTGTGCTGTCGCTCTGGCACCTAGAGATAGTCATAATCCCAGAGAACTTCCAGCTATTTCTATGAAACAGAAAATCTTATAAACGATGAGTATATTTATGTTTAAATATTCTAGAAATGTCCCATACTATAGTATTTATAGGGGAGATGATATTTAGCACAAAACAAAAGGTTTACTGGGCGTTGGTAATTATTATTATAGTGGAAATGTTCTCTGCATTCACTAGCTTCAGAGAATCATTTTCTTTGCTGTTATTTATTTTTTATATTTTTTTTTTTTTTTTTTTGGGTTTCTGTAGACTCTGCATTCAGAAATCACTCCTGGAAGTAACAGGGGACCATATGGGATGCCGGTATTCGAACCACCGTCCATCCAATTGGCTACATGCAAAGCAAAAGTCCTACTGCTATGCTATCTCTCTGCTACTGATGTTATTATTAGTTTAATCTTAGTGAAACTGCTAAGAAAAGTACTATTGAATGATGATTTGTTTGGTCTTTTTGGAATTATGGTTACAATTTATAAAATCATTATATTATACTTCATTTATATTTTTATTTTCAAATGACATCCGATAAAATCATTACATCATATTCAATTTAACTACCTGCATTTGCAGTTTTTAAAAAGAATTCATTGTATTTTAATTTTTCTTCTTAATTTTTATTACTATAAAGCAATTCCCAAAGAAACAGTTTTATGATGATAATATATTATCATCTTGATAATATATCAAGATTGATCAGTTTCCTAATTTAACTCAATAATAGGGAGGAGTCATGCAAATTCTTCTTATCAGATAGGATTCTGATAAAAAAAAATTTTTTTCTACAGTGCCTAAAAACTAATTGTAGGTATAACACACCTATTTAAATAATCAGAACCTTATTGAAAATCTTACTTAATGTTACTTATATGGACATTGCTTTAAATTCTATGAAGTGCTCAAATATTAACACACTTATCTAAATATTTTAGTACAAGTACTTCATTTAAGCCCATTACGTGATGTGAATTTCCAAATAATAAATTGCTTTGTTCAACAGAATTTTACTTTTTTTCTGTTTTTTCTAGAGAAGTTCATGTACCTTCCATGTTGGAATTTTTAAGAAAAAAATTTTTTCATGATTAAGCATAATTTTATGGCTAATGAACCAATAGGACATTTCAAAAAAGTAATGTATTAAATGTCATAGAGGTGCAATCAGATTACTTCTAGCAAATATGGGAATAATGAATCGATTCTGAAAGAAAGACTCATGGGCAAACTGCAAGGCATGCTTCTCAAGGGTTAATTCTCAAGTGAATGAAAAGATGTATTCAGCTGCCAACAAAAAGTATGTGCATTTAGCCCTTATGTAGACACACTCCAGTCTTCAGAAAGGTAAAACTGGGCTGAGAGGATGTCATGCACCACTATTTGAGCAGGATAGAAGGCAAGACTGGTCTTTTCAAGTGTGTGCTGTAAGCCCAAAGGAAGAATAGAAATGTCCTTGGAGCCTTCCAAGGAGAGGTAATCCTTGCTGAATAATCAGTGTGCAGAAACCCAAACCCTGCAACTTATCAGGCAAAAGGACATGAAGGCTATAGTTGCTGTGATGATGCAAATGAAGGGCAAAATGGTACAAATTCCTGTCTCCCAGAAGGTGTAATTAGAGAACTAAGGTAGAAAAGCAGCTATCTCTAGAAATGCAGAGCAAATGCTGTGCAGACTACTTCAGGCCTGGGTGAACAGTTAAAAGATATTGACGGTTTTCATTTCTTGCCTTCATTTTATATAAAAGTTTGCCTGCGTTCCAATTGATAATACTAATATCAGATCACAAAATAGACACAGGATGTTAATGTTAATGTAACAGCATGCACACAAAGTACTTAAAACATCTGAGTGAAAATAAAACCTAGGCAAAATATGAAAAAAAAGCATCTATGATAATCAATTGAAAATTATGCACATAAAATCTCAGTGTAAATCATGTGAACTATCTGACGTTCTTTTTAGTCATAAGAAATGACAAGTTCTTTCTAAATGCTTTGGTAATGCAAAAATACATCTTCTATTTCACGCTCCTTTAAATGATATGTTCTATTTCATTTATAACCTGGCATAAATGCACATACTTTGGGCAGTTGCCATGGTTTTCTCTTTACTATTTGAGATTATTCAAGTAGTTTCACTATACAACCGTTGTGGTACTTTGCAGGATTGCCAGTAAATAAGGTGTTTTCTTTTACTTTTTTTCCAGTACAAGGCAGGGAATATTTCAGCTATGTTATGAGCCCACATTAACCATACAACTCTCAGTTTAGCCTAGTGTTGTTGGTGAGATGGTCTTATCTGCTCTTGATGATGCTTAAGTTGCGTCTAGTTTTCTTCATGCTACATGATGGTTTTCTCTTTATACACTGGCTAATTAAAATAACAAATCTTCTTGCCGTCTATTTGAGATGCCTTCTTATCATTCTAAACTAATTAAACTAGAGAAAAGAAATAAGAACCTGCTACAACTTAGTAGCAAATCTTTAAACATCAACTATATTTAGTATCTTTATAAAATAAGAATATTTTATCTTGGACAACTCACTTGTGCATGGTTAAAATATTACTCTCCAGGATACTCAATCCTTTTCTATGCTAATGTCCATTGAGAAAAACTGAAAACCTAATAGGTGGACAACAAAAAGAAAAAAAACACATTTTCTAAAATTATATGAAAACCAAAAAATGAAGAAAATGATAGGAAAAGAACAAGTAGTGGGAGAGATAATTACAGAGAACTTCCCCACTCTCTGGAGAGAGGCAGTTACACAAATTCAAGAGACCAAAAATGTATCAAACAAAATACTTAGATTGAAACAAAACAGCAACAAGCTATGCTGCAGTCAAAATGACCACAACCAAAGACAGAGGAAAACTTCTTAAAGCACTAAGGGAGAAAAAAAAAAAAGACTTTAAATATAAAGGAAAGAATCTCCTCAGATCTCCAATCTGAAACACACCAGGCAAGAAAAGAATGAAATGACATATTCAAATTACTGAATGAAAGAAACTTTCAACCTAGAGTCCACCACTCAGAAAACTGTCTCATTTAAATGGGAGGAATTAAGAATATTCTGAGACTAAAAAAGAACTGGTGACACTTACAATAAACAGTCTCTACATGAATTACTGAAAGGTCACTTACATAAAACGAAAAATAATATAAGGAACAATTGCATTGTAAAATGGCACAATTGTATCCTTGGATGTCAATAGACTAAACTCTTCCATCAGAAGGCTCAGGGTGAGGGGGGGATGAATTAGGAAACAAAACTGCTGACTAGATACACTGATAATTTCAGGATAGGTTCAGCTTGATAGCAAAACAGATAGGGTGTTTGCCTTGCATATGGCTGACCCGAGTTCAATTCCTGGTATCCCATATGGCCTCCAATGCCTGCCAGGGTCAATTTCTGAGTGATAACCAGGAGTAAACCCTGAGCACTGCCAGTTGTGGCCACCCCCAAAATAAAAGAATTAGAGAAAATATATATTTATATATACCACATATTCATGATATATATGTGTGTGTATATATATATATGTATATGCACATACATATGTAATCATGCAATTTATTGCAATATGGGTGGAACTGAAGATATCATGTTAAATGAAGTAAAACAGAAGATGGATAACACAGGATTATGTTATTTGCATGTGGTATTTATTATAACTGCATGAGGGAATGCAAAAGTTTAAAGGGGGTTTGTCTAGAATGCTTTTGGCCTCAGAGTCCTGTGAGAAGGAAATAGAATGAAAGGGGAGGAAAATATGTAATGATGGTGCATACAAATTAAGGTAATTAAGATACATTGGTGATGTTAGGAGAGACACAGCTAAATATACAAACCACAGAGTCAAAGACATTGAATCTTGAGACACAATCAAACTTAGTAAGGTACCTGTTATGGCAGACTGGGGCGTGAGAGAGTTATTGAATGGATTATAGGAACATTGGTGGAGAAATATTGACTATGGAGGTGGTAATGTTGTTGAAACATTGAATGTTTAAAACTCAACTGTGATAACTTTGTAAATCACAATTCTTTAAACAAACTTTTAAAAGTAAAGAACTGTTTTATGGTAGAAATTTTTTTGTCTGTGGCGAATATTAGATATTCTTTAACTTTTTAAAATTCTTTACATTTCTATTTGCTGGAGACATTATTACTACCTAACATAATTTCATAAATTTTATAAATAGGTGCTTTTTATCACACATTAAAAGAAGCTTAACTGCCTTGGTCTTTAAACTCTTTCAAAATAACAAAGAGATAGGAATCCTCCCTATTGCCTTCTGTAAAGCAAACATCGTGCTCATTCTAAAAGCTGACAGAGATACTACCAAGAAATACAACTAAATAACAGTATCAGTGATGAACATTGATGCACAAATCCTTAACAAAATATTAGCAAACTGACTTCAACAATACATTAAAAATTATACATAATGACTAAGTGGGCTTTATACCAGGAATGCATGGGTGGTTCAATATACACAAATCTATCAACATCATATACCACATCAGTGAAGGGAAGAATAAAAATGACATTATCATATCATTGAAGAGAAATAATTTTACAAATCCAACACCCATTCTTGATTAAAAACCCTCAGCAAACCTAGAAACCTAGATGTAGAAGGAACCTTCCTCAAGATAGAACAGCTATAAAATTTTATCTATAAAAGTACCAAGTTTTGGGGCCGGAGCAATGGCACAAGTGGTAGGGTATTTGCATTGTACATAATAACCGAGGACGGACTGTTGTTCAGTCCCTCAGCGTCCCATATGGTCCCCCAAGCCAGGAGCGTTTTATGAGCACATATACTGGAATGATCCCTGAGCGTCACAGGGTATGACCCAAAAAATTAAAAATAGTATTAACTTTTTAAGTTATCAAGTTTTATCTATAAAAGGGTCACAGCAACATTATTATTAATAGTGAAAAATTGAAAGCATTTATACTAAAAGGTCAGGTGTCAAGGTCAGGCAAGGATGTCATTGTTTCTACTCTTTTTTAACATAGTATTAGAAATCCTAGCAAGAGTAATCAGACATGAAAAGTATATAAAAGGAATACAAAATGGGAAGGAGGAAGTCAAACTATCTCTCTTTGCAGAGTACATGATATACATAGAAGATGCTAAAGAGTAAAATAAAGCTCTAGAAACAATAAATCAATACAGAAAGAGGCCAGCTAAAAAGCCAATAAATAAAATGATAGTTCTATTTATTTATGCAAATAATGACTCAAAGGACAAAGAAATAAAAGAGAATATGACATTTAAAATAGTGTGCAAAGTATAAAGTACCTAGGAAGTAACCTAAGAAGAGAGGCAAGAGACCTATACCATGAAAACTTCAAAACATTTAAGACAGAAATTGAAAAAGATCTAAGAAATTGAAAAAACTTTTCATGCTCATTGATCAGGAGAACAAATATTATTAAAATAACCATCTTACATAAACTACAACATAGATTCAATCCAACATCTATTCAAATTCAAAAAGCATTTTTCATAGACTTAAAACAATTAAGTATAAAGTTGTTTGGAATTATAAAAGACCTTGAATAGCCAAGTCCATAATGAAAAACAAAAAACTTGGAGGCATTTAATTGCCTAATTTGAAGATCTAGTACAAAACCATAGTGATCAAAAGATTATGGTATTGAAACAAAGACAGAATTTCGGAACAGTGGATCAGAATAGATTATCCAGTGACAAACCCTTAAGTATATGGTCAAATAATCTTTGAGAAAAAGAGCCAAAAACTTGAAATGAAATAAAAATAGTCTCTTCAACAAATGGAGTCAGAATAATTGGATAACTACATGTAAGAAATTAAAGATAGAAGCATGTCTCAATGACCTTACACAAAATTGACCTTACACAAATGTCAATTTAAATCTGTAAAGTTCATTTAGGAAAACATAGGCCAAACACTCCAAGCTTAGACCTCAAAGAGGTCTTCCTTGATTAGATGCCAATGACCAGGGTCATAGCATCAAATCTGAATAAATGTAACTCAAACAAATTAAAAAGGTTTTGTATGGCAAAAGAAACACAGAATAACATTAGAATGCAGCTAACTGAATTGGAGATAATTTTTGCACCTAAAACATCAGATAAAGACTTGATATGTAGGCCAAACGAAGAACTCACAAACATTAACTACACAAAACCTAATACTCCATCATAAAATGGGGAAAAGAAATGAACAGTTACTTCTCTGAGAAAGATCAACAGAAAGATGAAAAATAGGCACATAATAATTGCTCCTCATCACTTGTTATTTGGGAAATCCAAATCAAAACAACAATGAGATATCATCACCAGTGAGGATGGCATATATCAAAAAAAATGGGAACAAACTCTGCTGGTGGTGAGAAAGGAATTCTCAACCACTGCTGGAAGGAATGCTGCCTGGTCCAACTCCTATGAACAAAAGTATGGAGGATTCTCAGTAAACTCAAAATTATGCTACCCTGGAGAGATAGCATAGCGGTGGGTGTTTGCCTTGCAAGCAGCCCATCCAGGACCAAAGGTGGTTGGTTCGAATCCCAGTGTGGTCCCCCGTGCCTGCCAGGAGCTATTTCTGAGCAGACAGCCAGGAGTAACCCCTGAGCACCGCTGGGTGTGCCCCCCAAAAAAAAAACAAAAACAAAAACAAAAAAAACAACAAAAAAATTATGCTACCATATGACCCAGCATCATTTCTTTGGGTATCTATTCCAAGACAAAAAAAACTTTAATCCAAAGTGATGTATACACACCTCTATTCATTGTAGTAATCTGTACATTAGCTAAAATTCAGAATCAACCTAGATATCCAACAACAGATGAGTACATATATAGTATATATATACAATGGAATACTACATAACTATATATGATTTAATCATGAAATTTGCAGCAAAATTATGAAACTTGAAGTTTTTATGTCACATCAAGTAAGCCAGAAGAAAGATAAATAAAAGAGCCTATCCTATTTATGTATCAAATATATATATATATATACTACATATATATTACTGTTATATTTTATTTAGAATGACTGTGTGAATACATGCAATGGTATACTTGGGAATTATCTCAAACACCCTTGTCCCCAAGATATAGCTAGGAGAAGAAAAGAAACTAAGTGGAGGAGAAACACAAATATGAATATATAGGGGCCAACTGGGATAAGGTGTATTGGTGAATATTTAAAAAATAAAGGACAGAAATAAATATCCAAGACCAAGTGAACAACAATGAAATCAAAAGATCCAAACTCTAAAAATATGAACTATGAATGGGTTCTTATACTAGCAGGCTGCAGGACAAAGTGTGGTGGCGATACACTCTAGAAACATGGCAGTTGAACATCGACACTGGTAGGATTGGCCCTGATTCATTGTATGTCTGAAAACCAATATGAAGGACTTTGCACACCACAGTGGTTTCAATAAAATAAAATAATTTTTGAAAAGTAAGGAACTGCGGCCGGCGAGGTGGTGCTTGAGGTAAGGTATCTGCCTTGCAAGTGCTAGCCATGGAAGGACTGCGGTTTGATTCCCTGGTGTCCCATATGGTCCCCCCAAGCCAGGAGCAATTTCGGAGTGCTTAGCCAGGAATAACCTCTGAACATCAAATGGATGTGGCCCGAAAAAAAAAAGTAAGGAACTGTTGCATAGTGGAATATAAGCTTTTTAGATTGTCTGGAGAGAATTATTAGAGTTTCTTTCATTTTTTTTTACTCTGTCAAAAACATAATTTATTTTTAAGTGAGAAGTATCATTAATTTTTCTCAGTCCCATGAACTCTATTCGGTTTGTTCTTTACTTTTTGCTATTGTTTTTGTTACGATGCCAGAGGTCACTCTTATATTAATTCCAGGTGTCTCATATGATAATCACAAAGATTATTCTCAATACCCAGGCACAGTATGCTAGGCTCAAACACAACTTTACACATGAAAAGGATGTAATCTCCAACAACCACATTTCTTGATAGCATGAATCTTAATCTTAACTCTACATGGCAACATAACACATCATCATTCTATATTGCTTAGAAGTAACTGGGAATCATTCATTGCCATCAATAAAAATAGAAATTAGAACCAGAGGGATAGCCCAGGTGATAAAGTCCTGGCCTTGTACCCAGCCCTATTTTAATTCCCAGCACCACATATGGTCCCCTGAGCCCTGACAGGAGTGTTTTCTAAGCACAGAGCCAGGAATAAGTTCAGAGCACATATGGTATGGCCAGAAATCACCACTCACAAAATAAGAATCAAAATTAAAGAAATTTCAGGAGTATCCATGAGAACAAATTTTCTCTTTACAAAGAAGATATCATGAAAAATAGCCATTTCTCTAATCTTACTAGCTTTTCATAGCTTTTTGTCTTTAAATATCTGAAGCAGTATTTTATAAAAGATAATAGAAACATGCATAGTTAATATAAGTTGTAATCCAAACACAAACAAATCTTTAATGTTTTAATTCCTTTACATTTCTATTTGCTGGAGACATTGTTATTACCACTAATGTCATGTCATAAGTTTTATTTCAATTGTTTGATACTGCAATTTGAAAACTTAAGTTTTACACTCCCAAAATTGAAATTGAAGTCAAAGAATGTAAATAAAAAGTAAATAAAGAATGTAAAAAAAAGTTCAGGTTAATTGAGGTATCAGATATACTACTATTAAGGAATTTTTCTGTTTGAACGACAAACATTATTTGATTTGTATCTAAATTTGTATTTCATTTTCTCACATATATTCCTAATGAATATTAAAATTTAACTACACAAATTTGCAATTTCCTTCCTTTTTATTTCTAAGAAGCTTAAGATCAACCACAATGAATGTGGACAATCAAGCTTAACTAAATAGTTTAAGATTAAGTAAATTAATTGCTGGATTTAAAATTTAATGAAGAACTAATTTCTTTACTGTATAATTTGTTCCATGAGACACTCAGAGAAGAATCTATAAAGGAGTTAATTTTCAAGGATTTTAGTGCCTAAAGCATCTTTGAGTTAAATGATTACTATTAGAACAATGGGTATAATGATGAATCGCCAAATGAAGATATGAATAGAGAAAAATATCAAATTGAAAATAGGAACTAAAGAAAATGTAACCTAGGAGACTCATTTAGAATCACTAACCTAAACTAATCTGAAGCTGCTTGGGAGAATGGATCTAGCATGTCTTAACTGGTAGTAACATAAAAATGCACCTCCCTTCCACTCAGTTTCTAATTTAGTAATCAGAACTGACAACAGTAAAAACTCACATAGTTGGTTATTATTTTAAGTAATTTATTTGTATGTATTGACTCAACATTGAAACATTAAAATATTTTATTAACCAAACTTTCTTATTAACCACCATTACTAACCAAACATTGTTGATAAAATAAATTGAAAAATTATACATAGGTTAATACCTTGTCTAAAATCATATGAGTTTTCAGAATTTGACTTAAGAGTGGCTGTCTATAGAGCTTTCTATCTTAAATATATACTAGCCCTTCTCTTCATCAAGATAGTCTTGTTATTTATTTTTAGTACTTAGAATGCTTATTCTTTTCCAAGTTGTCCTTAATTACCTAGAGATACCAAGAAGACTATCAGGACCCTGTTTTATTTTAATGTAATTTAGAAGTTTAATAGTCAAAATAATTTGCCAGATGGGTATTAAATAACATTTTAAATAAGCTCATTATTTTTTATAAAAGTAAATATACATGGATTATTATAATTGCTATGCAATTTAAACTATATAATACTTCTTTAAAAACATACTTTTAAATCCATACCATATTTTATTATCTGTAGTCATAAAGTAATGGTATGATTGCTTATATATATTGAAATTAGTAAAATTAGGGACAGAAATCTAATTGAAGTTTTAGAGTTTGGAATTATATATTCGGACATCCAGAGATTTTGTGGATTAATTACTAATGCCATTTGAATAAAAGTACAGATCTCTGAACAACATCCTGTCATTGTTATTAAATTAGGCAGATATTTTTGAATAATTCAACATTTCTTTACTGAGTGTCCAATCCATTGTTAATTTCAAACTACTTCCTTAACATTTTCTTATAACTCATCACTTTATGGTTTGTTTTAGGGGTCACAGCCAGTGAGATTCAGGGCTATTCTGAAGGAACCCTTCAGAATAAGGTTATGCTTAAGGAACCCTTCCAGAAGTACTTGGAGATGTATGCTGAACAAGAGATTGAACTTTGGTCTACTGTAAAGAAGGATTTCCTCAGTTCTGGGTTTAGCCACTTTCTCATAAAGATGAATACCATCAGTAAGAAGACATTGTAAAGAAGATGGAGCACATTTTCAAGAATTTAAATGTAAACATATACTGCTGGGATTTAAAAATTGCTTTTCTGGGAGCCGGGAGGTGGCGCAGGAGGTAAGGTGCCTGTTGCCTTGCCTAGAACGGACCACGGTTCCCATATGGTCCCCCGTGCCTGCCAGGAGCGACTTCTGAGCGCATAGCCAGGAGTAACCCCTGAGCGTCACTGGGTGTGGCCCCCAAAAATAAAATAAAATAAAATAAAAATTGTTTTTCTAATTGCATACATAGAGTAGTTGAAAAAGAGCAGTTTGTGTGAAACAGTGGCATTGTTTAGCCAAAAGGCAAAAGGTTTTAAACTCTGAAATAAAGATGATTCAGGACTATGCCCATTAAGAAAAATGAAGCAAAACAAAACTAAAATTCCTTTTCAAGTTATCCTTGGATTTCAACTGAAGTGCACAAATAACATTATAATCACTTTTGTGTCTATTGGTAAAAGACTACTCTGCTCTAGGCAGCTTCTGTCCTACAGCCATCAGTGGGATTTCGGTGAATCCACTTTAGGGAGAGTGGGTTGCATGGATGGTGAGTATGTGGGGTCAACACGCTTACTGGCAGGAGTGGGACAAGTTCAATTTTCTGGGCAGGGGAATTTATAGGGGGTAAATCATCCATAGATAAGGAATAATTATAATCACAAAGCAAAGTACAACAGTAACAATACCTAAGCTATGGGTGTGACTGTAAAAATTCTAGGACAGATAGCACAGCATTGTTTGCCTTGCAAGCAGTCAATCCAGGACCAAAGGTGGTTGGTTCGAATCCCGGTGTCCCATATGATCCCCTGTGACTGCCAGGAGCT
This sequence comes from Crocidura indochinensis, assembly GCA_004027635.1. Classification (NCBI taxonomy): domain Eukaryota; kingdom Metazoa; phylum Chordata; class Mammalia; order Eulipotyphla; family Soricidae; genus Crocidura; species Crocidura indochinensis. The sequence continues at coordinate 12,328 of PVKC010008270.1, read as the reverse complement.
ATTTCTGAGCAGATAGCCAGGAGTAACCCCTGAGCACCGCTGGGTGTGGCCCAAAAACAAACAAACAAAAATTCTAGGTTACAAAGGAGAAGGTTACAACTCAAGGCAACTCTTTGCAAGTTTACTTTAAATGCAAAATTAGGATTAGGAGGAAGTAGAAAATATCTAGGAACTTGATCTTTACTGGACTGGACACTACTGTTTTGGAGGTTAAGTAAAGGGAAGAGCCAAATCCCCAAAAATGAGTTTCCCTATTTCTAATGGAGGGTCAATAGTCAATAGCTAGGATCTGCATTCTGGTTATGCCCTTGATTATCAGAAAATGTAGTTGCAAAGACATATTTGAAAAAGAGAGAAAAAGTATTGTCTTTGCTTTTAGGGCTGACTATTATCCAGAAAAGGGGTTCTCAAATAATCTTTGGTGCTGGAATTCCTGAGCCAAATTATTTGATAGAGGCCATAATTTTGCCTGATATTTACAAAGGAGAGATAGTCAAATACTAACTGAAAATGTAATATCAAGCATCTCTTTGGAAATTCCTCAACCATCCACACAGGGGAAAAAGGCATCCACAGCGGGCCTTCTGAGGAACCCCATGGGGTTAATTTAGTTCTCCCCATCAGGAAAATCTGGGTTGAACCCGCCTAAAAGTTTAGGTATGCCCTGGCACTACTCCAAATAAATAAAATGAAGAAGAAAAAAAAATGACTGGAATGGGAGAAAGTTTCAATTCAGTAGAATGACTCAACTTGGGAGTGGAGGTGAGAACTTATCTATTTTAACCTGATTTTTAAGGTGCTTTTGAATGAAGTTATAAGTACATATTTTCAAGGAATTTCTATGACTCTTAGATTACATAAACAATATATTTTTTATATTTATAAAAGAAATGTAGGTAAGGCACTTGTCTTGCATATGTCCCACAGGGTTTCTCCAAACCCAGACACTACCTATAGCCCCTGAGCATAACCTGCAGTGAACCCTGAGCACTGAGCCAGGAATAAATCCTGAGCAACACTCTATATATAGCTTAGTTCCCTCTTCCACAGATAGTATTTTAGAATATTCCTCCTTAGACCTCCACTTCCTGCATTAATTTGTGAGAGTGATTTTGATACTTTGTTTTCTCTAAATGCTCTCCCCCATAAAAAAAAAATCAGTGTAGTGTTTTACTGCAAAATTTATTTACTTGCTCAAAGATTTTTAGACTTTTCAATTTCAGTGTTTATAGTTAACTATCTTCAATTTAAATCTGGATCAAATTCACTTAAGCTCTAAATGCTTTCTTGATCAAATGTCTTTATAATTCTTGTCTAAGATTTACTTTTCACTTTTCTGGAGGTAATGGTAGAAGATAAGAGTATTTTAACATTTGTACCTAAAATCTAACTCATACTCATTGATTTTAAGTGTAAATTAAATGCTACAGTGTATTTTAAAGCATTTGAAACATTAATAGTAGGTAACAGTAAATATATATGCACAACTAACTAAAATTTTCTTAGTCATCTGCACTCTGCATTCCTGAATTAGTCACTAATTAGTTCTAAGATTTTTTTATTTTATGTTCTCAAGATTATTTTTTTATCTATGGGATGGCAGTAATGGGATTAAAGCTATAATTTTCTAAAGTAAAATTTTAAAACATTTTGGTGCCAGGCCAATAATTTGCAAATAATAGAGATGAAAATTATTATCTTATGAATGATATTTTATATAACATATATTACCACATCATGAAAAATTATGTACAGGGATTGTGAACTGAACAAAGTACTTTTCAGGTTGTCCTTAGAATCCTGTGTGAAATAAGTTTTTTAATATTTATAAAAATAGCTCTATAAAATCCAGTTGCCACTATGAAATATAGTGAATAAATTAATGTACCCCAAATTATTAGGATGATAGAGTATTCATGTCTTTGGACTTAAATTCAGAAACAAATTTGCACCATTGACTTTCCTTGTTCTTATTTGTGCATTGAAATTTAACACACATTCAGTTTTTTTATTCTCTAGTTTGCTTTCTGAAGATCATAGACTTCTCTGTATTATTTCTTTCTTTTTTGGGGGGGGGCTTTTTGGGTCACACCCGGCAGTGCTCAGGGGTTACTCCTGGCTCCATGCTCAGAAATTGCTCCTGGCAGGCACGGGGGATCATATGGGGCAACGGGATTCGGACCGATGACCTTTTGCATGAAAAGCAAATGCCTTACCTCCATGCTATCTCCCAGGCCCCTGTATTTCTAATTATATAAACAACTGTTTTATTTTGTACTTGTGTGTATCTATTTTATCTACAGAAGAGACAGAAAGAGTGAGTACATAAAGATATAAAAAGCTAGAGAGAGAAAGATGTAGGTTATAAACTGATAGATAGAACATAGATATAGCTGTTACAAAAATAGATACCTACTATAGATTCTGTGTTTTTTTTTTTTTGAGAATCTGTACAATAGTGTCATATAATCAGGTTAGATCCATTGTGTAGGTTTCTTCCTTCTTCTTTACCTCCCTCCATCTTTCCTTCTCTAGCTCCTTCCTTTTTCCGTCCCTCCCTTTCTCCTTTTCTGTTTTGCCCTTCCTCCTTCTCTTCCTCCCTCACTCCCTTCCTTTTTCCTTCCATCCTTCCTCCCTTCTTTCCTTTTTTCTTCCTCCCTCCCTTTCTTCCTTCCTCCCTTCCTTCCTCCATTCCTCCTCCCTCACTTCTTTTCTTCCTTGCTCCATTCCTCCATTTCTTCCTTCCTTCCTCCTTCACTCCCTTCCTTCTACCCTCCCTCCCTTCCTCTTTCCTTCCATCGTTCCTCTATTTTTTCTATTTTCCTTCTTCCCTCCCTTTTTCCTTCCTTCTTCCCTCCTCCTTCCTCCCTCCCTCCTTTTTCTTCCTCCCTCCATTCCTCCATTTCTTCTTTCCTTCCTCCTTCACTCACTTCCTTCCTCCTCCCTCCATTCTTCCTTCCTCCCTCCGTCCCCTCCCTTCCTTTCTTCCTTCCTCCCTCCTTTCCTTCCTTCCTCCCTACCTCCTTCTCTTCCTTCCTCCCTCACGTCCTCCCTCCCTCCCTTCCTTCCATCTTTCCTTCCTTCCTTCCTTCCTCCCTCCCTTTTTCCCTCCCTTCTTTTCTCCCTTCCATCCTAGCTCCTTCCCTCACTTACTTCTTTCCTTCCTCCCTCGCTCCTACCTACCTTCTTTCATTCATTCTTCTCCCCTCCCTCTCTCCCTCCCTTCTTCCCTCCTTCTCTCCCTCCTTTCTTCCCTCGCACCCTCCCTCCCTCCTTTGCGTGTCAGAATTAAAACTTGTTGGGCTATTTACAAGGCAATATCATACTTCTATATTATTTGCTGACTCCTAAATTTCTTGGGAATATTTTTAAGTTGACAAATTAGTAGTTGGTATACAAACAACTTTATAAATATCATTCTTTAAAATAAAATTAATATAAAACATAGGAATACGTTTTTTTTTCTTTTTCCCTTTATTTGACCACACCCGGTGAAACTCAGGGGTTACTCCTGGCTATGCTCTAAGAAATTTCTCCTGGCTTGGGGAACTATATGGGATGCTGTCCGTCCTGGGTCAGCTGCGTGCAAGGCAAACTCCCTATCACTGCGCCACCACTCCGGCCCCAGGAATAAGTTTCTTGTTAATGTGTTATTATTTTATTATCTAAATATTTCATTGTGAAATATGTGTAGTCTGTTAATTCACTATATTTTCTGAAGTATGTCATCACATAATCAATTATTATAAACCCCCAAATGAATCTGAAAATGATTTGTTTCAGAACAGAAATCATGTAAGAAAGTTATGTTGCATTTGGATACAAAGTAAATGGCTAAAAATCATAGCTATTCTATATAATAGGTATAACTAATGAAAGTACATATCGATAAAATGCACTGTTTACATAAAAGTAATGAAATGCATATAATGTAAGCACGATATTAAATATTTTACTACAAAATTCTAAGAAAATTATAATGGAATCACAACAAAAACAATTTCTGTAATGTACTATTGTATAAAATATGACAATAGCTTTCAAATTAATTATAAGATTAATATTATGTTATTTGGATCACAGTAAAATATTCTACTGTTTATTTGAAAAAAATAGGTAAAGATATCAGTAAATATTATAGGGAAAAGTAGATCACATTTAAATATCGTGTAAGATACGTGTCAGCATATTGCTTTGGAATATTATCAGTGGTTTATTTAAGTAAATTATTTTCAGGTTAATAAAATAGAACTTACTTGATGGTAAAATGAGTTCATCATAACTAGATGCATTTTTAAAAAAAGCTTTTGGAAGAATTAATTAGGTAAATTTGGACTTCTAATTTATATAAAATATATTAAGCACACACTTAACAGGGGATGTAGCTTAGTAATGAAGCTATAAAGAAACAAAACATGGTTCAATTTTTTTTTTTTTTTTTGGTTTTTGGGTCACACCCGGCAGTGCTCAGGGGTTACTCCTGGCTCCATGCTCAGAAATTGCTCCTGGCAGGCACGGGGGACCATATGGGGCACCGGGATTCGAACCCATGACCTTTTGCATGAAAGGCAAATGCCTTACCTCCATGCTATCTCCCGGGCCCCGACATGGTTCAATTTTTAAGAAAATATTTTGGGACAGAAAAGTATTTACATAGTATTTTCTGAAGTATGTTATGAGATGCATTATCCTTATATCATAACCAGTTAAGGAAAGTTGGCTGGATCCTTATGTGTTCTCCTGTATGCACCCTTACAACAAATCCAGCAACCTTACCTAAAAACTTAAGACTAGGGAAAAAACTGATAACTGAGAAGTAAGCCTAAAGAAAAACATAATTCAACCACTATAGAAAGCGATATGAAGATTCCTCTAAAAACTGGAAATTGAGCTCCCATACGATCCAGCTATACCACTTCTAGGAACACAAAAGTACAATACAAAAATTCCTTCCTCATACCTATATACATTGCAGCACAGTTTACAGTAGCCAGTTTTCACTCACAGATTCAGTCCTCCTTGGCTTTTCAGTCTGGGCAACTTTAAGAGAGCTATTTTGCTGGGCCTTTCTCATCCCACTCATGAGAGGCTCAGGAGAAGCACAGTAGAGAAACACACACAGCCGACATGCACTGTCTCTCCTATTTGGTAATCCAAAAGATAACCATCTTAATAACGTTTAATACAATTATAATAATTTTAAGATTTATATAGCAAGGACAGAGAAAATATAAAAATCTTAAAATATGAATAATTGACTAATATTTAATACACAATTTTAAGATACAATACAGGGGTTAACAATAAGAAAATTTGATATAACTTGTGATTGTAATAAACTAAAACAAATATTTAAAAATATTATAAAAGGCAAAATTAATATAAGACCAATTGTGGCAACACTAGTGAGAGCATGAGTGCAGGAACCAGAGAACAGACAGGAGGGAACAAAACTTGCCTGGAAAGCCACTGGAGAAAGGGAGGGAGGGTGGGAGATGCCACCTAGGTTTCTCAGTCCCTCCAGTGAGAGTGTGAGTGAGGGAATAGACAGGAGAAATTAGACCTCACCCAGGCATGCTCAAGAATGAGCACGTGGGCAATACCATCACTGTACCACAGCCACTACTTAGCTGTACACAAACACCTTGGCCATAGCTTCACGGCTGACACATAAGACTATATTAGACTATATTAGACATTCCAAGGGGGAGCCAGCCCAATTTTTCTCTCCCTTTGAAAGTATATAGCCACCAAACCTAACTAACTAGACTCTAACACTTCTATCATACTTGAGTGAACGGGTGCATGCCAAGTAAATAAATCCTAAAATAGAGTTATCTCAAACCACCTCTTCATAATCAAACAGACCAATTAAAATAAATTCTGAAATTTCAGCACCCTAGACCACCTTAGGCAAAGTACAGTGGGTAAACTAAGGAAAACACCAGCAGCTGGGAATATACAGAGAAATCCTAATAGCTTCTCAAGTCACCCAAAACATAAATTTCATAGATGAGGACCTAAAATGAGCATCTAATGCCTTATCAATGGAATTAAAAAACTATTAAATAAGATATTAAGAAATCCAGAGACAAAAAATTTATCCAAATCAAAGAACTCTATCAGAAATTGAGAAATTCCATACAAACAGAACTGAGGGAACTAAAAACATGCTAGAAAGCCACAATAGCAGAATTACACACATAGAGAAACACACAGATAAAATTGAGGACAAAATACAAGCCAGCAACAACAAAGAAGTCAACAAAGAAATGAGAGACAAAATAGTGGAAGATAATGTAAGGTACTTAATGAACAAAGACAAGAGAAATAACCCATTATGTATAGGAATACCAGAAGGGAAGGAAAAAGGGATAGGGGAAGAACAAGTAGTGAGGGAAATAATAGCAGAAAATTGTCCCAACCTATGGAAAAAGGCACCTGTAAAAATCCAGGAGGTGAAAGGGGTTCCTAATAGAATAGACCCTAATAGACTAGCATCAAGATATATAGTAATCCTAATGGTAAAAAAAAAAAAAAAGAAAGAAAGATGAATTTTTTAAAGCAATAAGGGAGAAAAAATCCCTTAAGTACAAAGGAAGGAACATAAGAATCAAACCAGATCTCCCATTCAAAATGAGTCCAGCAAGAAGACAGTGGAATAAAATAGTTAAACTACTGAATGGAAGAAAATTCCAACATAGAGTCTCCTACCCGGCAAGACTCATATTTATATGGGAGGGAAGAACTAAAAAATGAGAAAGAACTCATACTATTTGCATTAACCAAACCATCTCTAAATGAACTACTCAGAGATGAATTACACAATCACACATACACTCAATTGTAACAAAAACAACAACCCTATACAATACAATGATACAACTTCCCTCTCTGTCAATAATATTCTTAAATGTCAACAGACTTTAAAAGACACAGAATAGAGGGTTGGGCCAAAAAACAAAATCCAGATATCTGCTGCCTGCAAGAAACACACCTAAAAGAACAGGATAGACACAGACTTAGAATAAAAGGATGGAACTAAATTCTTCCAACCAATGGAAAACAGGAAAAACTTAAACAGCCATTTTATAACAGACCAAATTTCATTCAGCCTCAAGAAACTGCTCAGAGACAAAGAGGGTCACTATTTATTGATCAGGAGAACATTAGTTCAAGAAGTTCTAACTGATCAACATTTTTGCACCAGATTTAGAGACCACAAAGTATATAAGGCTTCTGCTCTTGTATATTCTGCATTTGCCTTAGAAGCAGTAGGACAGTGGTTCGAAACCCGGCTTCCGAGCCTGCCAGGAGCGATTTCTGTGCATAGAACCAGGAGTAACCCCTGAGAGCTGCCGGGTGTGACCCCTCCAAAAAATAAAAGAAAAAACAAAAAACAAAAAAAATCTAACCCCATCAAAATTGGGGAGAAGAAATAAACAGACGTTTCCTCAAAAAAGAAATACAAATGACTAAAAGGCATATGAAAAAATGCTCCACATCACTAATCATCAGGAAAATACAAATCAAAACAACAATGAGGTATCACAGAGACTGGCAAACATGACAAATAATAAGAACAATCATTGCTGGCGGGATGTGGAGAGAAAGGAACTCTCATTTACTGTTGGTGGGAATGCTGTCTAGTCCAGCCTTAATGGAAAACAATATGGAGATTCCTCAAAAAACTAGAAATTGAACTCCCATATGATCATCTATTCCACTCTTAGGGATATATCCCAGGAAAAAAAATACAATTCAAAAATCCCTTCCTTTCACCTTTATCCATTGCAGTGCTTTTTATAATAACCAGTCTCTGGAAACAACCAAGATACCCTTCAATAAAGGAATGGCTAAAGAAACTGTGGTACAACACAAATATTATGCAGTCACCAGAGAGATGAAATCATGAAAATTTCCTGTACATGGATGTACCTAGAACCTATTATGCTTAGTGAAATAGAGGGAGATAGACACAAAAATATTGACACTTATCTATGGGTTTTAAGAGTAATTAAGGGCATTTTTGTAATAATGCCCAGGAACAATATAGATAAGGGAGGAATGACTGGATCACAATATGAAACTCACCACAAAGAGTGGTGAGTGCAGTTAGGGAAATAACTACACTAACAGCTACCATGACAATCATAATGAGTGAGAGAACTAAAATAACTGTCTTAAATATAGGCAGGGGTTGAGAAGCGGGGAGGAGGGCATTGGTGATGGGAATGTTACACTCAGGAAGGGGGTGTTCTGTTTATGCCTGAAATCCAACTACAATCATATTTGTAATCCTGGTACTTAAAGATTACATATATATATAATATATATATAAATATATTAAAAAAGAGTGGATAGAGTGGACAGTCTTGCCTAGTTCTTGATCTTAGTAGAAACACTTTCAGATTTTTTTTAACCATTAAGGATAGTGTTGATTGTGGACATTTTATAGATACGTGTGACAATCTTGAGAAAGGTTCCTTCCCACCCTATTTTGATATTTTGATGATATTTTGCTGATATCATAAATGAATATTGGATTTTGTCAAATGCCTTTTCTGCATAGATTTATAATATTATGTGGCTTTGTCTTTCTTTTTTTGATGTGGTATATGATGTCCTGGGAATAAAACCCACTTGGTCATGGTGTATAATCTTTTGGTGTATTTTGGATTTGGTTTGCTAATATTTTGTTGCGGAATTTAGCTGTGCTATCTCTCTGGCCCTGGGGTTAGATGTTTTTTATTTATTAAATTCTGTCAGTACTTTGTATATTTTGGATATTAGCCCCTTATGTGATGGGTATTGCGTTAATAGTTTATTCCATTCTATTGGTGGATTTTGCATCTTAGGTGCCATTTCCTTTGAGGTGCAGAAGCTTTTCAGCTTAATATATTTCCATCTTTTATCTATGCTTCCACTTCTTTAGAGAGTATTGATTCCTCCTTGAAGATGCCTTTACCCATGACATTCTTCAAAGAAGTGGATAAAACACTCCTGAAATATATTTGGAACAATAAACATCCATGAGTAGTTAAAACAATTCTTGGGAAAGGAATATGGAGGCATTACTTTTCCCAATTCTAAATTTTATTACAAAACTTTATTAAAACTCTATGCTATTGGAATAAAGACAGATCTTCAGATCAATGGAATAGACTTATTTATTCAGAGAATGTTCCCCAGTCATACAATCAAGTAACTTTTGATAAGGGGGCAAGAAATTTAAGATGGAGCAAGGAAAGCCTCTTGAATAAGTAGTGTTGGAATAACTGGTTAACCACTTGCAAAATGGAGAGCACAGACCCCCATCTAACATCATGCACAAAGGTCTAATCTGAATGTATTAAAGACCTTGATTTTAGGCCTGAAAATAAGGAATATAGAACAACGCATATATAAAGCACTCTATGACATCTCTCCAATCTTATTTAACATAGTTTTAGAAGTCCTAGCAATAGCAATCAGAGAAGAGACATGAATCAAAGGAATCCAAATAGGGAAAGAGGAAGTCAAACTATCTCTTTTTTCAGATGATATGATGATATACATTGAATATACCAAAGAATTCACAGTAAAACTCCTAGAAACAATAAACCAATACAGCAAAGTGGCTGACTACAATGTCAAAACACAGAATACAGCAGTATGTCTCTATACAAATAACAAAGCAGAGGAGAAAGACATTAAGGACTCAATCCCATTTAAAATAATATCTAAAATATCAAGTACCAATAAATCAACCTGACAAGAGAAGTGAAAAAATTATGCCATAAAAACTTCAAAATGCTTCAGAGAGAGATGGAAGAGGAACTAAGGAAATGGAGTAACAGTTCATGATCATGAGTAGAAAGAAAAAACACCGGGGCCGGCATGGTGGAGCTAGAGGTAAGGTGTCTGCCTTGCCAGTGCTAGCCTAGGACGGACTGCGGTTTGATCCCCCAGCAACCCATATGGTCCCCAAGCCATGAGCAACTTCTGAGCACATAGCCAGGATTAACCCCTGAGCATTACCAGTGTGGCCCAAAAATAAAACAAACAAAAAACAAAAACAAAAATCCAGAAAGAAAAAAACATCATCAAAATTAATATCTTACCTAAATCACTATATATATTCAATGCAATCCCTATCAAAATTCAGACATCATCCTTTAAACAATTAGATAAATATAGAGTTCATATGGAACAAAACCCCCCAGGTTAGTCAAATCTATAATGAAAAACAAGAAACTGTGTGGCATTTCTTACCTTACCTCAAACTTTACTATAAAGCCATAGTGATCAAACAGCATCATACTGAAACAAAGACAGAGTATCAGGCCAATGGGTCAGACTATAATATCCAGTGATATATCCCCAAATATATTATTAACTAATACTTGACAAAGGAGCCAAAAACTTGAAATGGAACAAAGAGAGTCTCTTCACCAAATCGTGTTGGAACAACTGGATAACCACCTGTAAGAAACTAAAGATTGATCCATACCTCACACCTTTCACAAAAAACAAGCTGAAAATTACTTAATGACCTTGAATAAAACTCTGAATCTATAAAGTTTATTGAGAAAAAAGTAGCCAGAATCTTTAAGACTTATAACTCAAAAAAAGTCTTTGATGATAGAATGCTAATGGTAAGAGCTATAGCATCAAACCTAAATAAATGGGACTACATAGGACCGAAAACAAAATAAATGGGACTACATGAAACTAAAAAGTTTCTGTATGATGAAAGAAACACTAGTTATGACTAGAAGATAGCTAATGAAATGGGAAAAAATTTTGCTTTCAATATATCAGATAAAGGGTTGATATAGAGGATATACAAAGCACTCAGAAAGTTTAGCTCCAGACAACCTAATAAAGCCATAAAAAATGGAGAAAAGAAATGAATAGACACTTCTCTGAGGAAGACCAAAAGATGGTCAATAGACACATGAAAACATGTTCACCATCACTCATTATTAAGGAAATCCAAATAAATACAACAGTAAGTTACCATCTTAAACCAATGAGGATGGCACACATCAATAATAATAGGACCAATCTCTGTTGGTGGGGATACGATAAAAAGGAACTGTCATCTACTGTTGTTCAGAATGCTGCCTGGTCCAACACCTCTTGAAAACGGTATGGACGGTTCTCAGTAAACTCATAATAGAGCTGCCTGCCATATGACACAGCAATTATCTTGGGTAACTATCCCCAAGATAGAAAGACATTCATCCAAAAGAATGTACACACATCACTATTCTTTGCAGCACTCAGAACAATAGCCACTGAGTGGCTAAATGGATTAAAAAGATGAATCCAACCTTCTGCTGTTTACAAGAGAAACATCTGAATAATCAGAACAAAAGTAGACTGAAAATCAAAGGCTGGAGGAAAATCATCCAAGCAAACAACATCCTAAAAAAAGCTGGTGTGGTCATATTAATATCAGATGACACAAACTTTTTTAGACAAAGAAAAGTTGTAACAAACAAAGATGGACACTTTGTACTAATCAAGAAATATGTGTAACAGGAAGAAATCACACTACTAAACATATACGACCCAATGAGAGACCAACAAAATGTATAATACAATTATTGACCAACGTGAAAGAGAATATCATTAATAGTACAGTAATTGTGGGAGACCTTAACACAGCCCTGTCAACACTTGATAGGCCAACAAGACTGAACTCCAACAAAAATATACTATCCCTGAGAAGAGTAATGGAACAAAGAGGCTTAGTAGATATATATAGGACACTCCATCCCCAGAAACCTGGATAAGGATGCTTCTCCAATCTACATGGGTCATTCTCCAGGATAGACCACATGCTGGCACATAAAACATACCTCCATAAAATCAAATAAATAGAAATTTTGCAAACTACCTTCCCTTACCTCAAGGCTCTGAATTTAAATATGAACTACAAAAAAGAAAAACTTTAACAACTGAAAATTAAACAGCCTACTACTGAACAACAGGTGGGTCTGAGATAAAATCAAAGAGGAAATCAAAACTTTCCTGGAAAGAAATGACAATAAAGAAACAAATTATCAGAATCTATCGGACATAACAAAAGTAGTACTGAGAGGAAAATTTATAGCTTTGCAAGCACACATTGATAGACTGGAAAGAAAGAAAGAAAGAAAGAAAGAAAGAAAGAAAGAAAGAAAGAAAGAAAGAAAGAAAGAAAGAAAGAAAGAAAGAAAGAAAGAAAGAAAGAAAGAAAGAAAGAAAGAAAGAAAGAAAGAAAGAAAGAAAGAAAGAAAGAAAGAAAGAAAGAAAGAAAGAAAGAAAGAAAGAAAGAAAGAAAGAAAAAGAAAGAGAG
>PVKC010008269.1:0-28331 GCA_004027635.1 Crocidura indochinensis | reverse complement strand
AAAGAAAGAAAGAAAGAAAGAAAGAAAGAAAGAAAGAAAGAAAGAAAGAAAGAAAGAAAGAAAGAAAGAAAGAAAGAAAGAAAGAAAGAAGAATTTCTTAGTAAATATGTGAAAAAGTTTTGCTATAATTTATACCAAAGATGTGTTTCATTATGGTTTTGATTTGTATTTTCCTGATAAGTGACGAACATTTTCATGATATCTATTGACCACCTGTATGTCTTCTTAGGGAAAGTATCTGTACAATTTCTATTATCAAGTTTTTGTTTCTTTGTTTGTTTGTTTGTTTGTTTTCTTTGGAGCCACACTCAGAAGTGCTAAGAGATTACTATTGGCTCTGAGCCCAGGAATTACTCTGAGCAGTGCTCAGAAAACAATCTATGATGTTAGGGATAGAACCTGGATGGACCACATGCAAGGCAAACATTCTACTCATTGTGCTATTGTTCCAGTACTTCCCCATATGTTTATGGAATTATTTTTGAACTTTGTGAGTGTTTTAAGATGATTATTTCCCTTAATTTGATGTATTATGTGCAAATATTTTCTCATAATCAATAGGGCTTTTTTTTATTTTATTCCAAATTTCTTTCACCACAGCATCATCATCATTATTGCATATTCTTCCTTGATGTGCTGTTCTACTTAAATCATAAAATGATCTTTGCATTTAATGTTGTATAAATACTACTATGTTGCAAATGCTACATTTCTTTGCAAAAAATACCAACATTTTTTTTCTCTTTTCAATCCCATCTTCTTTTAGTTGTCAGATAAAAACTGAACAGAAGTGTGCTAGAAAAGTCATATTTTTTTGACTTGGAAGGGAATATTTTTAATATCCTATTATTAAAATATTTTCTGAATGTTTTGTCTAGATCCTTTTTGTTAGTTGAAAGTTTCTTTTGTTTTCAACTTGCCTTTATCAGCAGATATAAACTTCATCAAATGCTTTTAATAGCTATAGTTAACAATTAATACCAAAAAATTAATGCCAGTAATAATTTTTATTTTGGATTACACACCAGCTATGCTCAGTCAGAACTTATTCCTGGCTCCGCACTCAATACAGGCAGGGTTGGAGAAACATATATGATATCAGGAGTAGAAAGAACTTAGGCTGGCCATGTAAGACAAGTGTCCTGTATGCTATACTATTTTGATGGCCTCATAAGAGATTTCCAATATTAAATTAAACTTCCACTGGTGGAACAAACTAAATTATTCAAAATATATTGTCCTGTTGGTATATTCCTAATTTTTTGCTATTATGTACAATATTTTTGTATTACCATTCCCAAAATAGATTATTCTACTTATAATCTTTCTTTTCATATGCTTGCTAGGTTTTCCTATACAAGGTTAACTTCACCTTCTAGAACTATTTGGAAAGAGATATTTTCTCTTTTATGTGTTCGACAATTTATCTTATGTGTTTATTTTATGTGTTCTACAATATTTTGCATGAGATCAATGAATTTGTTTCTAGAATTTTTGGTAAAACTTTAAGACGGTCTGGATCTGCATTCAATTTGGGAAAGGTTTTTAATTATTGACTCAGTTGCTTTCTGATAATATTTGGACTATGAGTTTGGTATGAAAGGTTGCGATCAGCTACATATTTCTACAAATGTTTTTGTATTATCTGATATTTCCAGTCAACTATAGCATCTTTTCCAGTCAACTACAGCATCTGGTCATAGCATCTTTCCCATTTTGTGGGCCTCTTTGATTCCATTCTACCATTTCCAAAAAATGCTCAATTGTAATAGTTTCTCAAAAGGTTTGACTTCGGTTCAGATTTTAATGTTTTATTCCTAATAATTTTTTTTCTGTTTCTTTTTCATTTTATTAGGATTCGGTTTCTATAGTTCTGCTTCACATAATTAAGATGAGATCAGGTGATAATTTGCAATTATCCATGCCAGCCTTCTCTATGAAAGCATGATACTTCTTTAGTTACTGGTCTTTATCTAAACTGTAATTTGCTTTAGAAAATTAAACAAGAGGAATGTGACAAGATTAGATCAGTGAAGTCCTTAGCAGGCATGAACTGCTGGCTTAGAACTTGACTTTTGGTCACATTATAAAAGATGTAGGGAAGAGTTCAGCCTTTTTAGACCTTGACCCAAGCTATCACTGACCCAAGATTTTATATTTCATGAGCAATAAAAAAATATTTTAGTCACTATGACTTACAATGCAATTAATTATAGGATTTCATGTCTACAACATTCCAATATCACTTCCAACATTACCAAAATATCAGCTTCCCTCTAACTTTGTCTCAGAGATCCCTCAACTTAAGTGCCATTCCCCAGCCTATCCCCTTCTTATCCCCTGCCTAAGAACTATAGATTTTTTTTTTGCTTTTATTTTTTAGGAAAGGGATTTGTTACTAAGGGTCATAGCTTCCTTGCACGCATTGACCCGGTCATTCCCTAACACTTCATATAGTGCCTGCAGTTACTCTAGGAGTGATCCCTGAAAAGTTAGGAGTAAGTCCTAAATAGTTTTGGTGTAGCCCCAAAACCAAAACAACAAAAATATCCATTTGTTACAACAATGTTGACTTAGAAAGATATCAATATCTCAAAACTAAGTCTAGCTGTTAAAAAAAAAAGTTTTAAAACACTAAACATCTGCATGTTGACCTGGGGACTATTGTCAGAAAAATCACAAGCACAACTGAATAGTCAAGAAGCGCCTTATGGGGCCAGACTGATAGGGCAGCGGTATGGCATTTGTCTTGCATGCAGATGGACTTCAGTTCCATCCCTGGCATCTCATATGGTCCCCCAAGCCAGTAGCAACTTCTGAGCACATAGCCAGAAGTAACACCTGAGCATCACCGAAATGGTTCAAACACAAAAACAAAAAAGAAGAGGGCACTTATTGACATGAAAACAATGTATGTTCTCTAAAGAAAAAGTTTCTGCTGACTAAAGGTTGAAGAACTAAGTTCAAAGAGAAAAAGAAGTCTAATTTTATACCCAGCAGAGCTATGATGAGTAACAGTTTACAGGTATTGTAGTAGATTTCTCAGGGAACTGTGTATGCGTGACAGGGACTGAGGAGCATGTTTAGTTAAGGAAAATACAATGAAATTCCAGCACATGCAGAGAAAATAACAGGGCAGCTGGAGGACGGGGAAAGTTCTGCTTCTGCTTCACTGGTTGGAGCTCTCTAATGTAGAGCATGGTTGACAGCATCTTTATCAGAACAAATGTGCTCTTGGCCCAAAAAGAGGCATAAATATTAAATGAGGGTGTTTCTCCCAGGAAAAAAGGGTTGTCACACCCTGGAATCTACATACCTTAAGTCAACCTATTTAGCTTTTCTCAGCCTCACCCATAGAGACCTAAATAAAGTAGGTGGGTCCTGGGTGGAGGACTACAGAGGAAGAAAAAGGATTGCAGGAAAGCTTTGACAGGACTAAGAGGTAACTTAGAAAGAAACTGTTGCCTGCAATAATGCTTAAATGTAGCAAATGTAGCATATAATTAATCTAGGAATAAAAAGATTTGAGGAAGAATTTTTATATGTGTTATATTAGCGTGAGGATTTTTATTTTTCTCCAAAGTTGTCAAGTGAGCTTGGTAAAATTAAAAAAAAAAAGGCTTCATGGGGTCAGAGAGATAGCATGGTGTAAAGAATTTTCCTTGCATGCAGAACGATGGTGGTTCGAATCCCAGCATCCCATGTGGTCCCCTGTGCCTGCCAGGAGTGATTTCTGAGTGTAGAGCCAGGAAAAACCCCTGAGAGCTGCTAGGTGTGACCCAAAAATACAAAAACAAAAAAACAAAATTAGGCTTCTTTACAAGCAGGGAAGAAAGAGAAATGAAAAAGAGCTGGAATATTACAGGAGTGTGGAGACGTGCTTACCTTGATGACACAGGTTTGCTCCAGATACTTCATAAAGTCCCCTAAGTGTTGCCATGAGTGACCCCTGAGCACAGAGCCAAGAGTAAACCTAAGTATTTTGAAATGTGATGCACAAACAAACAATAAACCACAAGGAAAACAGTAAAGACAGCATTGAGAGTAACTTGGAATTCTAAGGATTGCAGAAAATAGAACTGGTTCAAATTAGTTCAAGACAAATATAGGCCATTTGAACTACAGAATTTTTATTAAGACTCATGTAAAGATATACGCAAGGGATGAATATTTCTATTTATAACTTTTATTAACAGCTGAATGGCCCAAAATGTCCTAAAAATCATGTTGGCTGTGTAAAATAATGGCATAGGAGAGATATCTACAGTCTTTCTGAAGTTGGTTAAAGCAAGTGATTTGTACATCTAAAGAGAGAAGCACACTTGAAGTAAATGGACTTGACTGTTTATATGTCTCTGATTGAAATACAATTTTAAAACACAAAAATTTAAGAGAGATTGGTCTTCTTTGCAAGCAGAGAAAAAAGAAAAATGAGAAAGATCTGGAGAATTATAAAGAAAAGTTCTGATAACCTATATTAAAAGATGTTTAATATCATAAAGAATAAGCGGGATCCTGAGTTTTCTGCAGGAAGAAAGCAAGTTGAAGACGCTTCTCCGCCTCAGAGAGGCAAATTATCCAGTGCTCCCTTGCAGTGTGGTACAGGAGTAT
The DNA here is from genome assembly GCA_004027635.1 of Crocidura indochinensis. Classification (NCBI taxonomy): domain Eukaryota; kingdom Metazoa; phylum Chordata; class Mammalia; order Eulipotyphla; family Soricidae; genus Crocidura; species Crocidura indochinensis. Next base: position 23,720 of record PVKC010008269.1, on the reverse strand, counting down.
GATAGAAATGAAGACCCTTAAGCAACATGTTTAATTCTGTTTTCAAAGTCAGCATTTGTTACAGTATTGTGAAGGACAGTATATTTCTGTTCTATTGACTCCTGGAGATTTCTTTACCCACACTAGAACTTAGATTTTTACATTCATGCCAAAATTAGAAAAGATATTTAAGGTTTCTTCCAAAATTCTTCCTGAATTTCGTGTGGGGTTGAATGAGTTGTGTTTGCAAATGAATGGAGACAAATATTTCTATCAAGATGGATGACCAATGACATTTCTCAAGTCATTGGTTGTGGACTTTGGACATAGATTTGCTTTGATAACATGCTTGTTCTGAGTAAAAGCTGTAAGATGTGAATGAGTTTTCAGTTGTAGTAGATATGAAAATATGTTGGTACAAAATCAGTGAACCATACAGGGGATGGGGGTTGTCTACAGCAACAAAACATATTCCATTTGTAGCAAAGTGATTGATAGAAGAATTTCACATAGCTAGATTTTCACATCTGGAAAATTTATTTTCCGGGAGAAGGATCATGCCCAGAAACAATAAGAGCACAAGTGATTCTCTGGGAGTACTCAGGAGATGCTTGAGGATGCTTGTTGGGGAGGGTGTTTGGGGACCACATATAGTGCCAGGAATTGAATCAGGTTTGGCTGAAGCCACTACATGCAAGGCAAATGTTCCTACTATCTCTCTAGTCCCCATTATTGATAAAAGCACATACTATGCATCAGACATTTTTGAAAATAAAAAGAATGAGTCAACCACTCCCTTCAAATGGTTTACAGATTCATAAAGGAACAAATAATAATAAACACTTATTACAAAGAACAATGTCCCAAAGGAAAAAAGAAATGGCCACTCAAAAAGTTTCAGGCAGCAAAAGGATGGTGAGCATCCCATGCCTGAGATAAGAATTTATCTTGGTCTTTGGATTTCCTGATGTGAGTGTTGTGGGAATTGATTGCATTAGGAATGTCATTTCAGTTCATGACAAGGAATGCATCAGTTTCCCAGGGGAAAAGAGAGTTGGAGTCTTACATATTTGTATACCTGCCATTTGTGTAGGGTTTCCTCTAGATGATGACACAAGCTTTCTTTCATCCCAGTAAAGATAACATTATGCAGGCTTCTTCAGGCAGACAATAGACATAGACAATCACTTCCAAAGCTGTGAGCATTTCCTTACTAACATCTTCAAGTTCTGATGTCATGGAGTATAAAATAAGAACTTAATTTTTGCAATCCCATAGCATCAGGATCAAATTTCTCATGGATTTTCAAATTATACCCTTCATTAAACGAGAGGATAATACTATATTTGAGATCATAAAACTGAGACATAATTTAAATGATATAGTAACAAATTTTCATCCAATTTTGTATCTCTATATATATATGTGTGTGTGTGTGTGTGTGTGTGTAATCCCTAGAAACTTTCAATGGAAATTTTAATGATGTTTCCTTTGATCTGAATATCAGCAATCACATCCCAAAATTAATCACTTTAGTATTTTAGATGAGAAAGGATCATAAGATAATTTTAAATGCTCTTGAATACGAATACTAAGCATATTAATATTCTTCACACTTTAAAATATTATTTGTAAAGTTACTATAGTAACATGTAATTTGCCAAAAAAAAAATAAAGATACTCTTGAACACCCATTAGGAATAAAAGAATGACTTACAAAAAAAATCACTGTGCATCTTTTAAAACTTTTATTTGGTTTTTGTCTTTATTTTTCACCACACTTGGTTGTCCTTAATTTCATTCTTGGCAGGGATTGGGATACCTTATGAGGTGCTGGAATCAAACCTGGTTCAGTGACATGCAAGGCAGGTGCCTTACCAGTTGTGTTATCACTTTGTCCCCATTGAAAATCTTTAAAGAATTGGCAGGTTATGGGCATTATTTTTTCCAGAAATTATTAATAGAATAATTATTAAGATATATATTATTTGATTTGCTAACTTTCCACTCCATATCAGACTGGAACTAATAATAATATGCATTATGTATAAATGTCCTTTCTAACTGAAATATGTCAACCACATCTTTTATTAAAATGATCTAGCCGTGACATTTTAAAAAGGGTAAGTTTTGGGCCCGGAGAGATAGCATAGTGGCGTTTGCCTTGCAAGCAGCCGATCCAGGACCAAAGGTAGTTGGTTCGAGTCCACGGGACCCCCCCACCACCCCGTGCCTGCCAGGAGCTATTTCTGAGCAGACAGCCAGTAGTAACCCCTGAGCACCGCCAGGTGTGGCCTCCCCTCCAAAAAAAGGGTAAGTTTTACCTATTTTAGAATGTAAAATGTAACTATTAAAATTGATTTAATATTTTATTTAATTCAATTATCCCAAATACTATTATTAAAATTTGCATTCTAATACTAATATTTAAATTATAAATATATTTATGGACAACATATTATTTTCACTTTGGTGAACTATTTATGAAATAGTATACATTTTACACTTCTAACACATCTCAATTTTTACTACCCATATTTCAAGTATTTTGCAGTCACATAGAATTAAATATATAGTCACAATAGACTAGGCTATCAAGTAGTTCAGATTAAAAAGATAAATTATTATGGTGTTATAAACACAAATATTTATTTGTAAATATTTATGAATCTTATTTATTTAAAATTTATTTTGTAAATAATATTTACTTTTATTGTTTATAAACAAATTGGAAAGAAGAAATACAGTAATCAGGACAACAGTTTGTGCAAGTCAAAGAGTTTATATATGAAACATCTAAATAAACTTATGCACAAAGAAGTAGCAGCTGTGAATAAAAATCAAGTTCAAGTTCAAAAGAAAACAAAGAGCTCTTTAGGAAATAATCCGATAAATTATTGTTGTCGTCTATTTACATGGAATTACCTTTGTTTTTACTTTACGTCAATGTGTTCTAAATTGTCTTGTTTACTGGATAGAGTTTTTAATATAATAGCTATCACAATAGCCAATGTAATGACTTTTTTGGCCTTGCAGGGAGGAAATCCTATACTACACAGGCTGCTGGAACCTAGGGTGGGGCCCTGGCTGTCATTCTGCAAAACAAGCCAGTTGAACTAGTCAAGGTTGAATTCAGAGCTAAAATAACGACTTCTCCTGTTCTGAAATTTGATACATGTTTGATAAAAAAAAATGAATTACATTACTTGAGCAACTGACACATGCCAGCACATGAATAGTCCCTGGGGTCAGCAATTTCATAAACCAATTAACAAACACACACTAGTTTCCAACTCACAATTTTTCAAAGTTTTCTAGAATTGTATCAGGTTGTTTTTAGGAAAACTTAAGAATAAATCTCTATAGTAATGAATATATCAGTATTTAATGAATGGAGAATTATTAGATAAGGAGATGAAAGATTGAGACAAGAGGCGCCAGAGAGATAGCATGGAGGTAAAGCATTTGCTTTGCATGCAGAAGGTTGGTGGTTCGAATCCTGACATCCCACATGGTTCCCTGAGACTGCCAGGAATGATTTCTGAGCATAGAGCCAGGAGTAAGCCCCGAGCGCTGCCGGGTGTGACCCAAAACCAAAACAAAAAAAAAAAAGAGAGAGAGAAATAGAAAGATATTTCTAATCTGTGAATACTTAAACAGTCATTAGTCAAAATTTGAGAAAGTACTGGAATGTGTGACAATGGGAAAAATCTAATGAAACTGATTTATATGAGCCACCTGTTCTCAATAACATCTGACAAAGATTTAAATTAAGATTGTTCAATCTAAGACTCCATAGTCCCAGCCTACTCCTGTGTATTCTTATTCTCATCATTTAATGTGGGGAGGGATGTTGAACACTTCGTGATGTTTCTGATTTATTTTTGGCTGAACTCTGAAGTATTATTCCTGGTGGTACCAGAGATAGAAGTTGGGTCTACAATCTGCTAGGCGAGATCCCCACTGAGTTTCTAGACTATCATAGTTCTGGCTCCTCTTTTCACATCTTAAGGTACAAAAAGTAAATCATTTGCCTTGCACGTAACCAACCCAGATTTGATTCCTGACATCCCATATGATTTCCCAACCTGCCAAGAGTGATTACTGAGCATAGAACAAGAAGTAAGCCCTTAGTACCACTGGGTCTGCCCTCCCACCAAAAACAAAAAGTCTACTTAAACTAATATATATTTCATACTAAAAAAAATAAAACTTATTATTTGTTACTAGACCAATAGTACAACACTTGTCTTGGATACAGCCTACTTGGGTCCAATCTCAGCATCCCATATGGTCCCCAAGCCTGACCAGGAAATATCCCTGAGTGCTAAATCATGGGTGAAAAAGCCATGAACATTGCTGGGTGTGGCCAAAAATAACAACAGCAAAAATACTGTTATTGTTGCTTCATTATTATTTAATGCTTCAGGCTTTAGATCTAAACTTTATTTATTTATTGTTCAACCTTATTTTTATAAAGTGCTAGCAATCATTAGGTATTTTACAATGCAACTAAAAAGTCTATTTTCTAACAACCTCTGCAACAAGCTAGATTATAGATTCAAGAGTATGTTTTGGAGATCAAGAGTTCTAAGAGTTGTAATTCATTTATGTTTGCTAATTCATTCATTCATTCATTGATCCTAGTAGTGATCAATAATAGAATCTTGGTTACATTACCAAATTCAACTACATCCTGAGTGTTTGTGTGAGTCAGGAGATCTGAGTGTGAGAGAATTATCAGTATAACTCAACTGCTCCCCAAATTGTCCTCAATTAATATTGGAACATAGGGCAGGAGCTGATCATGAAGCAGTATCACCCCCTTTCTATAGAGCAGCTTCCCTGGCTTCTATGACACATTTGCAATGTTTGAATTAGTGATATGAGAAAAACAAAACAAAACAGCATTTTATGCAGCACATAATGTCCCTCCAGCTTCCACTCCGCACAGTTGGTAAAGTGAGCCCAGGCTTATATGTACCCCAAAGCCTGACTCACTAATTATTCATTACGCTGATTTCCCAACTGGCTTCTCATTTCCATAACCTATTTTCCTCTTCACCTTTCTACCTCTTTGTTCTAGTTAATTTTTTTTCTTCTTACTTTCTAATATATTAGTACATTTGGTCCCTAGATAGCACTTTAAAAAAATATTCAGGTTAATATTATTAGACTAAAACATTCCTCTCTGCCACCATTGGTCCCTGAAGCAAACCTGAAATATAGCTCCATTTAAAGCAGAATTTGTCTAGATGCAAGGCTATCATTCTCTTAGCTGCAAGATGTACACACACACCTTTTTGTATTTCCCATCTCTATGATACATTCTACACACTCAGAGTAGTATCAAAGAACATGTAACCAAAAGGTAATCTCTGTGTCTACATGTAGGAAAAATAAAACACCTGAGAAAGATAACAATTTTTTTTCCTCCAGTATCAACCTTTGACCCTGGGATTTGGAGCTATTTATTTATATTCCCTAAAGCCTCTGCTTCCTGTTCTACAAAGAGGGAATAAAGTTGTGCCTACATAGCAGACCTGGGAGATTAAATAAAATTACATGTATTTCCTGGCCTACTGAAAAGTCTAAAAAAATGAGTATTATTCTTTCTAATTCTATTTGTCACTAATCAATATTACACTCACATGATCATGAGGTCTTCAGCAATTGAAAAACAAATCTGCATGGAGTCCATTGAATACCCTATTTATGAAAAGGATGGTCAGAATGCAAGTACTGTTAACTAGTGCTGAAAGAGGGAAACCCGCCCTTTGGGTAGGTAGTTGTTTAAGTAGGAAAACACAAATGCTCTTTTCCTTTTATTATGCAGGCCAGTGCATTAAGCAGGGTCGATGAGTCTCTTAAGAATTCATCTTATAAAACAAAACAAAACAAACAAAAAAAAAACAAATAAAATTAAAAAATTGGGGCCCGGGAGATAGCATGGAGGTAAAAGTGTTTGCCTTTCATGCAAAAGGTCATCGGTTCGAATCCTGGTGCCCCATATGGTCCCCCGTTCCTGCCAGGAGCAATTTCTGAGCATGGAGCCAGGAGTAACCCCTGAGCACTGCCGGGTGTGGCCCCCAAAAAAAAAAAAACAAATCAAGAATTCATCTTATTTCTCTTGATATATATTTGGGGAAAAACTGAGTCATTGGGTCTTCAGCCACCTTTGGAGTTTCCCTCAGTCTAGGGTTTTTCTAATTGCACCCCTGTAAGGTAATTACTAGGTTCTCCATTCTCTCTTTTTCCTGTCAGTTGTTAGAGCCAAGACTCAATCAGATTTATATTTGACTTTTTTTTTTTTTTACAAGCTGTCTTACTGGAGGATTGTGCATTGTTGTACAGGCTCTCTGTCTCTCTTGTCATTTTATCAGCCTGCCATTGACGCTGTGTCTGGCTCCCTGGTGGAGTGAAGGGCATGAAGAGATAATACTCAGTGGTATAATTTCATTTCATTTAGCAAAGAAATTTAGATAGGAGGGGAGAGAAAAAGAGAGAAAAAGATACATGTTTAGGAGAGAACAATGGCTTCTTAAGAGTGAGGAAAGAGCCATTACTGCATTTTCATTCCTTGAATATTTCTATAAAGTTTCTGTAAAGAAATTTATCCTCATTGACCATTTAGTTACAGGAAAGGCATTACTCTTTTTCACTCTTAAATATCAACAGCTTTAAAACAAAAATTTAATTTGTTTTCTAGCATTCCTAAGATGACACATTTTGCTGCTGGTGGTTCATTCTTTGGAAATATATTAGTATAAACTTATTGATCAAAACATTTTTCTAATTTAGTCAAATTATTTTGCTTTCTTATTGATGATTAAATTGTTTCATCTGGGGCCAGAGCAGTGGCACAAGCAGTAAGGCTTCTGCCTTGCCCATGCTAGCCTAGGACAAACCACAGTTCGATCCCCTGGTGCCCCATACAATGCCAGGAGTGATTTCTGAGTGCAGAGTCAGGAGTAACCACTGAGCATCACCAGGTGTGGCCCAAAAACCCCCCAAAAATTGTTTCATCTATTTTTATGAGGTGATTTTATTAGATATGTATACTTTACCAGTAACTGAGAAAATATTTGGAGAAAAATTAGTATGAATAAAATTTACAAAATTTATTTCTATATTTTGTGGTTTTTGCACTGATCCTAGGGAGGGATCACTTCCATAGTTTTCAGGTATTTTCTCACCAAATTATGGTCAGGGGGCCATGTGTTACAGGAATCAAACCCCAGTTAGACATATGCAACCTAATCCCTATAAAAATCACCTCAGATCTTAGAAGTAATTTTTCAGATAAATTATTCTGAATCTCTATTGCTATGTTTTGAATATATATGTTACCCAATGTATTTACATTCGAATGATAAAGTTAGGCAATGGTTTTATATCATGATAATGGAGTTACTTTCTTTACGAAAGAAACCTCCTGCAGATCTGTTTTTTCTATATGATGTGTGCTTAGAACAAAGAAGGCAATCAACTGCAAACCAGTTGCTAGAGCCTCTTATAGACATACATTTTCCAGCATCTTCATCTGGATTTAACCTCTAGAATTAGTCTAAGGTTCTGGAGATAAAGCACTTGTGTCACATATAGTTCAGTCCCTAGCACCATTCACACACATACAAAAAAATCAGATCCACTAAGAACTGTATAAAATGGATTTCTATTGTTTAAGCAACCAAGTCTATGATATTCTAGTATAGCATCTGAAAAGACTAAGATGTCCACAATATCTCCAATATTTAAGACAAAACAGTGAGGTTTTAACTTAACTTCCTCTGTTATCTATCTGTATTCCCTACCCCCTTTTTTGAGGTTGACAATCTTCATCCAAGGACAAATATATAATTGAATCAAGCATCACAAAAAAGGACTATTTCCTCAGAGATATTCTAATAACTTCTCCAAAATGTAGTTGCAAACATTTATAAAGGAAGTTCTTCTTTTGGGATGGAGGTTGCCTAGAGAATCTTTAATTTCCTAAGACTCCAATCCAATTGCAAATCTGTGATGACAGTTGCTCTGTGTTTTAAAAAAAAATCATCCTAAATATATGAAACTCAGAAGTCTTATCTAAGTTTCTGGACATAGGAATTTAGATAATAGGAGCCAAAATTGGGGAGGAGCAGTGGGTCAGGACTGGGAAGGGGGCAGAAACTGAAAGGTTGGATAAGAATTGGGGAAGTGGCTACCAAGTGCAAGCAGATATCATTCAAGAAATACTTGGACCCGAATGGAAGGAGGGGCCTAGAGAGGTTGAGGTTGTTGCCCTTCATGAGGTTATCACTGAGAAACTTGGCCTGGTCTCAACACCAAAAGAGAGAGAGACAGAGAGAGAGAGAGAGAGAGAGAGAGAGAGAGAGAAAGTTATTTGGGAAAAAATCTCTTGATTTTTTTAAAAGTTGGCAACAATTCAAGTATTTAAACACTTGTTTGGGCCACACAAAGCCCATTTGCAGGTCCAATGCCTGCCCAGAGCCCACAGTCTCCCTCCTAATCTTTCTTGGAATTTATGCACTTTGAAAGAAGACAAAGATACCCTGTAAAAGATTTTCAGGGAGTCCTACAGGAAAGACTCAAAGAATTGGGGCCATACATAGCTCAACACTTTCCATCATATTATGCAGAATTGGACTATTTCTAACCATGGATGATCAGCTTAATTTAGTTCTGCTTATCTTTTTCATTGTGATAGTATTGGTCTAAAACATCATATAAATGTTGGTGTATAGAATTAGAAATCCACATCTCTGTGACAGGTATTACATTGTTCACCAATAGTCTAGTTTCTACTATATGTCATACAATTAACCCTTATACCCAATTTACCTACCCCTACATTCTTTTCTCCTAGAAACTACTAATTTGTTCTTATATAAGGATAATTTACTTTTAATTTGTGTGCTCATGTTTTTTTATTATCTTCTTCCTAATCATGTAGTTTTGATTAACTTATTTCAGTCAAGATTCTCTATTATATTGTATAAAAGGCAAGATTTCATCTTTTTTCTTTAACTATGTATAGCATTATAGAGCATATATATTCCTTATTCAATCCTTTTATGAAGGACACAGATTATTTCCAATGTTTGGCTGTTATAGATAATAATCTAATGAACATGTGAGTTCATATATGTTCTTAAATTAGTATATTTGGATTTAGAAGATCTATAAGTAGGAGAACAAGATCATATGGTATTTCTATATATTTTATTAAAGAACTATGATTTATAACATTGTTATTTGTTGAGTTTTTATTAAATCACTGAGATAGAGTTAAAAAGTTGTTGATAGTTGAGTTTCTATCATGCAATGTTTCAACACCCATCTCTTTATCAATGTTCATTTCCCCATTACTAATTTACTAATTTCCCCAGTTACCCTCCTACTGTCCACTTCCAACTCCATCCCTAGTCTACCCCTAGGGTAGACATATTTCCTCTCTCTCTCTCTTTCTCTCTCTCTCTTTCTCTCTCTCTCTCTTTCCTTTTATACTATTAGGCACCATGACTTGCAGTACTGTTACAGAGGAAGTATCATGCATATCACTCATCTTTTCAAGTTCCAATTCTTGTCCAGAGTGATTGTTGAGTTTTAGACATATAATGTTCTTACCCTAATCCCTCCACTAGTGTCAACTTTCTTTTACCAGTGTTCCAAGTTTCCTCCTACCTGAATGAAGCCCCCTCCTCCCTTGACAGGCACATTTTAAAATTTGGTTGCTCTACTTAGGATCTGATGAATTTAGTATTGTTGACTTTGTGGTTTGAATATTCAGTTATATCATTCATCTACATTACTGATAGATCCAAGATCCCTGATCTAGTACTACTTCCCTGTTACTTCCCTTTCTCATCTTCTTACTATCCCCTTCGATTTTCTTCTTGACCCCTTTATCTGGGGTCAAAGGAAACCAAGGCATCCTCTTTTATTATACTGCATTGCCTTCTCCAGTTTCTATATTGATATTTTTGTTTTTAACATTTTGAGTCATCAAGGAAGATCAATTGTAAATGGGATAGACAAGAGGAACTATTTGAACTGACTAAGGTATATGGAGAAACCATCCTGTATAGATCTGGATTGATTGCAAAAACTTAAAGTGGAGGAATCATAGATTATTTTTTGAAGGATGAAGGGTAATGAGGTTAGAATACAGCAAAGTGAGAGCATGGAGTAATTGAATTCAAGAGGGAACCATGAGATAGCTTACTAAGGTCCTAGCAGGAAAAAGTTCTGATTTTAGTTTGAGTTCTGTGAGAAGCAAGTGGAAATTTTCCAAATATAAAAATTCAGTATAATTCATATTTTTGGACCATCCCTTTGACTTAAGTATAAAAATTGGATTGAAAAAGAGCAGGAGCAGAAGAAGACCCACATTTCACACATTTGATGCAGCAAAAAAATAAGAAAAAGGGTTTGTTGACAGAACTGAACTCTGAGTTTGGAGGAGGATTAATTCAGCATGTATTTTAGGGAGAAATCTAAATAGTACTTAACATATACATAACAATAGATGAAAATCTGAATAAAGGATAAGAATACAGGGGTCAAATGCATTGGAAAATGCATGACTAAATAAAAGTGTGTGTGTGTGTGTGTGTGTGTGTGTGTGTGTGTGTGTGTGTGTGTGTGTGTGTATGTATCCATGTAATGCAATTAGAGACTGGTCACAAATGTCTGAACATGAAATAATCTTCCCTATAAAGCATTTCTGGGTACTTGTAGTTCCCAGAATACATCATAATACATCTGTCAAAGTACAAGTTTATAAAGTTTAAAGCATGTTGTTTATATATATTTTTTTGTGTGTTCCGTTTATATTTTTAACTCATTTACTGGAAATCAGCAGATGGTAAGTGGCTCAAAGAACATTTAAAGTGGGTGTATATATGTGTGTTTGAATATAATTGCTGTTAGATGCTGATAGATCAGTGGTAGCTGATCTATATCATATATTATGATATATGATATATATTACATATTAGCTTATATAATATTTTTATTTTGTGATTCATAAATTATTTACATCTCTACTCAACACTTTCCATCTGAAATACATACTGGTTTTAAGACAGATTATAAATTTTTCTATTATTAAGTCATTATCATGTCATCTCATAAAAATCTGAACCTTTAATCAAGACTGATTAGAAAATACAACAAAGGTACATTTTCCTAAAGATTCAGAATAAGACAGTGGTTAGTCACAATTACAAATTCTACTAGAATGCTGAAATAATGGACATACTAGACATTTCTAGTATTTCCCCTTTTCTTGCTAAATAATGGACATACTAAACAATAAATGTCATTTCTAAAATTTCCCCTTTTGCTATAGTAAAAGCAAATTGCATGTTATTATTCCTTGGGAAATCATAGTACTTTCAAGTAAAAAAATAAATATTGAATTTTATTCCTGAATTAACAATGTTGGAAGACAAAAATAAAGAAATGTTAAAATAGAGTTGATGGCTTGTTTAAGATAGGGCTGTAGATACCTAAAATAGATAAAAAAAATATTTGAGATTTTATCAATGAATATAACAATTAAATGCACAAAATATGGGGGTAACATGCGGTGACGCTCAGGGGCTACTTCTGGCTATGCACTCAGAAATCACTCTTAGCTTGTGGGCCCATGTGGGATGCAGAGGATCGAACCCAGGTCCGTCCTGGTTCAGCCATGTGCAAGGCAAATGCCCTACTACTGTGCTATTGCTCCGGCCCCTAACTGCACAATTTTAAGAAACTTTAGCTCTTTCAAGTAGAAGTACTTCTTCTAAAAGAACTTCTCTTTTATTACTACTGTTTTTAAGTAATATTAGAATTTACTTTAAGTAGATTTATAAGAGAAATATGAGCATTCATTGCATCTGTAAAGCCTTCAGAGCTAAAACATACCTATTTAAAAGAAAAAAAATTAGTGTTGTATGAATACAAAATTAATAGTTTCTATAAACTTTTTTAATAGATTAGCTTATTAATAATTTCCTTTAAGTGGAATACATTCAATTAAACTACATTTTCGTTTGTTTTATTTATTGGGGCGGGGGGTGATACCTGGTGATGTTTAGGGCTTATTTCTGGCTCTCACTTAGACATTACGTTTGGCATGCTTAGGGAGTAGTATGAGGTGGTAGGGATCAAGCTGGATTAGCTCTGTGTAAGGCAACTCCCTTACATGTTGTGGTCCTCAAACTACATTTATTTATAGTAGAATAAAAGACTTTTCTGGTGCTCTTATTACTTAGAAAATTATAAGTGTTTTAGGAGCTCCATGTGAAGAAATAGGATCAGAGACTTATAGTTGCATTTATTATTACTTTCCAGCAACTGAGACTAATCTCAGAAAAGAGACACACTGGGGCCAGGAGAGATAGCATGGAGGTAAGACATTTGCCTTGCATGTAGAAGGACGGTGTTTCAAATCCTGGCATCCCATGTGGTCCCCCAAGCCTGCCAGGTGCAATTCTGAGTGTAGAGCCAGGAGTAACCCCTGAGCACTGCCAGGTGTGACCCAAAAACAAAAAAAAAAAAAAAAAAGAAAAATGAAAAGAGACACATGAAGCCCAATTGTATATCAATGTCATAATTGCCTCTAAGTTTTCTGAGCAGTCTCAATTGCCGGAAAGTAAGATATTACTTTATATATAAGTAATACATAATAATTACAATAATATAATATATATTATATAATGATACATTATATATGATCTATGATAATATATAAATATAATTCTATAATTATAATAATAAAGTGATATTTATAAGTAATATATTAGTCTTTACTCCTGGCTCTTGACATGAAGCTGCTAAAACACTTAGAATAATCTAATGCATGAGAACACTAGGAACATCTTTTATGCTACTATTTGTTCTATTACCTTGATGCTGACTTAAGCTATTACATACTGCCTGATAATGCTATAGTTAGCTTGGGCTCCCAGGCTCTTGTTTTCACATGATCAAAATTAAAAGTAAGAGACTGAGAGCGAAAGACCAAAATCAGGAAAGATTTTATGTAAGGAACAGGAAAAGAAGAAAAAAATAGAACAGGGAGACTCCCAGAAAAGTAGATGGTAAAGTGATTTTCTCCTCCTGTCAAGTCATCCATCTTACAGGCCATCAGAAAGTCTAGGTTATCTGGTTATTAAGTACCAGCTAGGTTCAGCCTCCTGACACTGCATACCAATAATTTCTTGTCTGATGGTCTTGCCTGATCCCTTTTGGTGCATTACAATATGATTATCTTCTGTTCCAATTGTGGGGGACTTAGTGTCTACACTGGTGGTCAGAGAGGGCTGGTGGTCAGAAAGACTAAACTATTGTGCTCATCTTGGAACCTTTGGTCTCATCTCCCGTTTTCCAGTTATGAATTAATGATGGCTCCTACTTCCATGCTGAAGCACACATAAAAGCGTCCAAATGTGAAGAGTCAGAGTTTCTGGGCCAATGACCGCATTCATGCACTTGGAGTTGATGGATGCCAACTTCAGAGGCTTTTCCAAGTCTTGGAATCTTTCCAGACCTCATCCTGTGTATCTCTTCATCTGACGCTTTATTTGTCGCCTGTATCTTATTCTCTACTAGATGATAAACTGGCAAGTGTAAATAAGTGTTTCCCTGAGTACTGGGAGCTATTTCAGACAAGAATCCAATGGGGGTAGGAAAGGGACTATGGAACTTCTGGTTTTTAGCCAAAAAGAAGTTTTTGTTTTGTTTTCTTGTTGGTAACCTGGGAACATAAAATTACAGAGAAAGCCATGTGGGCCTGAATGTTTAGTCTTTGAAATCTGTGCTCACCCCAGTTAGTGTCAGAATGAAATTAAATAACTGGACACCCAGATGGTATCACAGAGAATTTCTTGGTGTGGAAAAATCTCTATGCCTTTGGTGTCAGAAGTGTTATGAAGGTGGTAGTTTAAGGAGTCAGGATTAAAAATAAAAAAATAGAGCAATTTCTTTCACAAAGTTACATGTTAATTATAATTTTCAACCAAGTTGAGTTTTTCCACGTAGAGAACTAAGATATTGATAATTATGTCACTATCAAGTATTTTAGCACCCTAAGAAAAATGCTGATAGGAAAGAATAAAAATTTCTGTTGAAATAGAACAATATTGCTTGTATAGTCAAATTTCTTATATTTTTAAATGATAAAAAGTACATCATTAATATATTTCAAGTTAACATAAAAATAAATAAAATTTGCACTCAGGCAATATCAGATAAATGTATTTATATATTGTCTTAAAATTACCTATTCATTTAAATTTTTTTTCATTTTATGAAAAATGAATTTTTCATTTATTTCATTGATACAATCGATAGTACTTCAAAACTTTTTAAGGATTTGGAACATTTTTAAGTTAGTAATTTTTAAGTTAACAAAACATGATTATGATTTTTATAAACATTTCCCAAAAGTATAATTCAATTTATTTGAATGGTCAACTTTACAATTTTTAAATTTTTAAATATCTAAATGATATTAGTTAGTAATGTTATTTAAGCAGCATTAAATGTAGAGTGGTTCAAATAAACAAGATTCATCACTAAAAATAAAATATTATATACAATGAAATACATGTTTGTTGTGTTTTGCAGATTAGGAAAAAGAGAGTCAAATTTTTTAAAGATCAAAATTATTACATCAGTTTATTTTTTCCTAATATTTTTATATCACCTTAAATTATTTTTCACTATCATATAAAATTATGGGAACTTGGGAAATGTTTGACTTATGTAATTCACAAATTTCAAACAACTAATCAAAACATCTCATTTATTTTGAGAGATTTATTTATTATTATTCTTTAAAGATAAGAAAGTGTTTCACATTCATATGATAAAAGGATTTCAGCTATGTATTACACCTTAACAACTAGCCACAAAATTTAGTAACTAAAGGAAATGATTTGCAAATTTGGGAAAGAAAACCCCCCTGATGTTTGAGTGGAATGACTGGAGGGTTAGGGAAAGGTAGAGGAGCCATTTCCAAGGATTTCATTAGAGGGGTGACAAATCTATGTTGTTAGATATTAACTGTGAGTCTAAGACTGAGGCCTAGGATTATGTTTCCCCTTCATGTGGATCTTTCTACAGTTGCTTGTGCCCTCTAATCAGTGATGTGTTTCAAGGTTGTGAACACCTTACGTCACCTTTTAAGAACTAACTCCACAAATCACACAACAGTGCTACACTAGTTTTGAACTGCCATAGTCCAAAACCTGCTCAAACTCAAAACTATAAATCATAGTCCTTACTTCTCAAGAGTAACCCCAAGTTCATCTTGGATGTGAAAACTGTTTTGTAAAATATAACATGTACACTAGGTTAATATGTACTGAGTAAAAGGTATACTGAGAAGAGTATGTTTCTCAAAGTAATAATGCAGGTACATGAAGATTTCTTTGTCTAACCTTAGACATGTATCAAAAATAAAAATAAAGCACACTTTGCCTTTTCAAAAGACAAAATTTTTTTCCTAAATAATTTTCGTTAATAAATATGAAAACAGGAATTCACAGAGTATGGAAAGGGTGGAGGGTTGGTAAACAGCCAGAGAGATTCTCTCTTCTCTCTTACCATCAAACTAAGATCTCTGAATAAGGAAACCAGATTCCCCATTACTGCATTATTGCTGCCCCAACAGGGAATACCGTTATAGTCATGTACCTCTAAACTAGGAGAAAGAGTAGAAATTACATCCTGCAGTACTTCCTAAAGAGAAAAGAGTATGTGACTGAATTTTACAATTTAGTTGGATTTTTTTTTTTTTTTTTTTTTGGTTTTTGGGTCACACCCGGTGACGCTCAGGGGTTACTCCTGGTTATTCGCTCAGAAGTCGCTCCTGGCAGGCACGGGGGACCATATGGGGAACCGGGGGATCGAACCGAGGTCTGTTCTAGGTTAGCACAGGCACCTTACCTCCAGCGCCACCGCCCGGCCCCCAAGTTGGATTTTTTTTAACAAGTTATACTTTAAATAAGAATTAAGACCCTGTAAGTATGAATTTGAAATAAAAAATAAACCTTTAATGAATACAAAACAAATATCTGGTTAATTAAAACCTAAGCCAATAATAATGACTCATTCTAAAATTCTTTTTCTATCCTTGTAGTCTTGTAGTCTTGGAGCAGTAGAGTGAAATGTCTGGAAGTTTGAGTATAGATGGAAATATTTATTCTGCTATGAGTAACTGTTCTAAACTGTTTTTTGCTAGACAAAAAAGCAAAGAGACTCACAGATTCACATGAGTAAAGGCTAGATATTGTCACTATAGCCATTAATACCTGGTGGTAGCAATGTAGCATATATATCATGTAAATGCATACTAATAAATTATTATGCTCATAGTAATATAACTATTACCATAATCATCCTTTCAAGCTTTGACCTATAAGTTAATATAACATAAGAAGCACTCTTAATTTACCCCTATTTTAATTTAAATGGTCCAAAAATAAAATGATGATTATTTTTCTCCAAAACTGTTCAATATTTATGCATTTAAAAAAAAAAGAGCACAATTTAATATATTTCTTTTAGTCATGTGCGGGACAAATATTTAAGTTGTACTTTTGCATGAATTTGAGTGGTTTGGGATTTGAAACTATTTTAGGAATAATGTCAATTTTGTAAATTTGTAATTGAGAGATTCTAACTAAATATGCAAATTTATTCAAAAATGTCGTTTTAGAGTATTGAGATTTACAGTGATATAAATGCAAAATTGATGTCAACCTCTTATAGACTACCATATATAGTCACATTTCACTGCAGTTTTCTCCTGGGTCTATGCCCAGATGAATGAAGGGCATGTATTTCCAAACTTTCCTCTACAGTATCACTAAAATGTTAATATATACTGCAACCCTGCCTAGATTTTCGGGGGGCTGGAAGAAAAATGCACATTCTTTATGACACAGAATTTTAAATCAGTATGTTTTGAAAACCCACAAAAGAAACATAATAATAATAATAATAATAATAATAATAACGGTAAAATTTCAAGCATTTGAAAGCTGATTTTAATAAATGATCAACTAATCCACAAGCATTGTCTCCAAACCTTCATTTTTTGTACAAGAGGGACGACTAGTGGTAAGACGATGTACTTGCAGTCTCTTTTCTTAAAAGCACTTTAAATTTTCATATTATTTAGCTTTGATTTATTACTGAGAAAAAAACGACATCAGGAAAAGAAAGAGAAATGTAATTATTGTCTTTTTTAATGAGAAATGTAATTATTAAAAATTGACTGTTTATATAATTTCATTTCTTCTATCTTTCTTTTTTAATAATATTTTTATTTAAGCACCATGATTACAAACATGATTGTAGTTGGGATTTAGTCATAAAAAGAATACCCCTCCTTTCACCAGTGTAACATGCCTATCACCAATGTCTCACATTTCCCACCTCCCCCCCCCCCCTCTATATTCGAGACAAGCATTTTACTTCTCTCACTCATTGATATTGTCATGATAGTTGTCAGTGTAGTTATATCTCTAACTGCACTTACCACATTTTGTGGTGAACTTCCTGTCATGGGCATTATTTCAATAATAATCTTTATTTTTCTCAAAACCCATACATGAGTGAGACTATTCTGTGTCTTTCTCTCTCCCTCTGACTTATTTCACTCAGCATAATATTTTCCATGATCATCCATGAGTAGGAAAACTTCATGACTTCATCTCTCCTGATGGTTGCATAATATTCCATTGTGTATATGTCTCATAGTTTTTTTATCTTCTCTTTTTTTATCTGATCTATTGCCTCTGTTAGATCAAATTTCCTCTATGAATAAGCTCTATAAAATTATTAGCTCTGATTTCTCTGTGTACTTCAGAGTAAACTCATTATTTATGTTAAAAGAAATTATATGTGTACTAAAAAGATTGTAAATTAATTTTGGTTGAGATTTTCTGCTTTCTGATGGATCATTATTTTGTTTTCAATTTTTTTCTTTGCTGGGATCACATTCGGAGATTCTCAGGGATTACTCCTGGCTCTGCACTCAGGAATTACTTACTCTTGGTGGTGCCCTGGGAACCATGTGGAATCCAGGTTGGCCGAATACAAGTAAAACTCCCTACCTATTCTATTATTACTCTACCCAATTGTTTTCCATTTGTTGTTGTTGTTATTGTTTCTTGTTTTTGGACCACACTGGCAGTGCAAAGCAAGCACCCATAAAATTGTCAAAATGGAGCAGAAAAGTCCCAAAAACAACTTTAGTTATGGTGAATATAAAAACAATACAGAAAGAGAAAAAGAAGGAATGTAAATGCGAACTGACTTGGCTTTTTTTTTGTAGCCATGTAATGTAGGAGAATGAAGTAATTCCAGCATTTCTGAACTCCTTCTCAAATTAGAAATAGTCCCCATTCTAAATGTTTCCTGAACACTACTCCTATGGTGAATACAACCTCTGGTCAAAGCAGCAAACACAGAAATTACAAGGAATGGAATATTTATGCTGGACATTAAGGACTGGGAGATATCACAAACATTTAAGTAGACAAGTGGAAAAAGAACCTTCTAAGAAAAGACAACCATGCTTAATGGGTACAAAGTGTCACAGTATCTGCTAACTCATCAAGGAAGAACATCCTTGAATACTTCACTGAAATGCTCTTTTGCTTGAGAATAATTAATTTCTACTATTCTCTGCAGTCCATGAAGGGAGAGAGTACTCTGCCCAAGGTGGGAGATGGTGGATGTCCATATTCATTAATTCATTCTTCATGAATAAAGTCATGTGATGACATAGTGGGTCATAGAGAATACTGGGAAGAAATTAAGTAACTAAAAGTCTAGTAAGAAAAATTTTTGTTTTATTTTAATCCACTGGTGTACATAATCTGATACATACCCTGTATTTACTCTGATAATATATGTGTGTCAATTAAATGGTGTCTATATAATAACTAAACATTTATTGATGGATGGGAAGATCATGTTTCAATTTTCCCAGGCTGCTTCTTTTTTTTAATTTTTTTAATTATGAGAACAATGATGCAAAGAAAGAGGACAAGATAAAGTTACTGTGGAAGAACAATCGTCAACAGAAGAGTTCTCAGAAGAAATCCCGTTGCTGACACCTTAATTTTGAACATATAGTCAAGGAACATTAAGAAATAAAACAGAACCCGTGTACAATTACTTTGTCCCTCAAGTCTCCAGATATACATTATAACATTTCTTAGTGGTACACAAAGAAAATTAAAGCCAAGATATTTATGTAGTTCCTTAAACCTTGAAGGTATAGTATTTTTTACAATTCCATGTATATGCATATTAGTTTATGTTAACCTCAAAAGTTTAAGTAGGTTTTTTTGTATTTAAGGCTTAGAGTCAAAGGAGCAAAGTAAAAATGGTGTTAGAGTGGCAATTATTGTTTGCATAGGCCCACCAAAATATGGGTGACATGGAAAGGAAAAGCCTTGGCCTAAATACAAGGAGACCCAACCTCTGAAGTTTCCTGACATAAGACCAGCTCTAGGCTCTGGCAAAATAGTTTGTCTAATCCAAGTCCTTGTCTGTAGTTCCAATACGGTTTTATTTTTCAGTCTCTGTTGTTGGCAAAAAGATCCTGGAATCTGCATATCCTACATTGAAGTCAGGCTGGTGTTGAGCGTCCTCTAGTTTCACCTCACAATTAAAGGGCAATGCAGAGAGCCCTGTCCAGTAAGCAGGACATTATTGCTGTTAAGTCTTCTTAGTGTTAAGGAAAGTCTCTTTTGAGTTGGTCGATGTCAGAGCAGCGGTAAGGTCTTCCCTGGTAGAGAATTGCTTCCAGGTGATGTTGTAGACAATGTTGGATGTTTCGTAGGTGACTTCCCTAGTTCAGGGGTGAATGGAGAATGCCCATTCTTCTGAGGCCTGCGTCAGGTCATTATGTTCAGGCTGTAAGGTCCAATTGCACTACAAGTTTTGTGTGTTTCCATTTCTATTTGATAAGAACTTATTTGTATGTATAGAATGTCACCATTTTAATGTGCTTATGCAAACAAGGAATAATGCCACATGGCATTATTGGTATAAATGGGGGCTGCAAGAACAAGTCTAACAATCCCTGTGACTTGGTTCAGACATAAGCTATAAACTGAGGGAATCTTTCACCAAATTCCTTATTGATCAGTTCACAAAGAGAAGAAAATAAAATAGTAAGGGAAATTGTCACTATATAAGAGAATATTTAGTAAGAGATATAGCTGTCAAAGGAAATAGATATAATATATTCAAAGGGCATACTTGTTTGTTTTATGCTTTTGAAATAGTTGTGTGGGTGTTAAATCCAGTGCACCATGTTGGTCTGGGATTTTGGATGGTGCAGTACTGAAGTTAAAAAAGGGTAAATGTGGGGTAATGATGGTTCGGGGTGAGAGTTAAAGAGTAAAAGTAAGTTTTGTAGGGGTGTGATAAAGAGCAGAATACAAAATGGACATTCTGCATACATAAAAACATATCTTAAGGATATGGAGTACTATTAATATATATTCTACAAATAATATATATGTTTGGAACATGTAGACTGGTATGATTACCAGTGACTGCCTTAGTACAGCCAATCAACTAACAGCCACCCCCAGTTAATCACCCCCAAGTGTAAAAAAGGCCTTTGGCAAAACGGAGGTCTGCAGAAACCCATGCTGGCAGAGACTCCCGGCTCCCAGGAAGAAAGGAGATTCTTCCCGAGCTGGAAGGCTAGAAGTTCAAAGTCCGCACCCTATGCCTCCCTCTGGAGCCCACTTGGAAGTGGGAAAAGCATAGAGTACCCCATAAGCTCCTCCAAGGGACCCACCTTGCTGGCTTGCCCAGGCATGTGGCCCAGGGGAAGCCCTGGAGCTCCGGAGGAAAGAGGTAGAGGGGTGCTGGAGTGATCCAAGTCCCGCACCCTGAACCTAGGCCAGGTTAAAAAGACCTTTGACACAACGGAGGTCTGTCAAAACCCATGCTGGCAAAGACTCCCAGCTCCCAAGAAGGAAAGAGATCCTTCCTGAGCCGGAAGGCCGGAAGTTCAAAGCCCGCACCCTAAGCCTCCCTCTGGAGCTGGCTTGGGAGTGGGGAAAGCCTTGGGTACCCCATAAGCTCCTCCAAGAGACCCACCTTGCTGGCTTGCCCAGGCATGTGGCCCAGGGGGAGCTGCCCAGGCTACTTCTAATGTCTCAATAAAATCAATAGTGTGCCACTTGGAAGGAGATATTAATTAGTAGGCAACTTGCCCTTGCTAAACACGAGAGATACAAGAAAATCTCTCTAGACAAGTATGTAGCATAAAAAAATTACAATTGGATAAGTCCTTTAATACCCGTGGTAAGCACCAATTTAACATAATGGACAACTAACAAGAGCTTAATAAATATTCTGCCATTGTTTTAATGACTTCATTGGAAATAAAATAATTTTCACAAATATACTTGCTACTGTACTTTTTCTTTATTTTTTAAACATTCTTCTTTGTCTTTATTTTTTTCTTTCTATTTTTTCAATAACTTTGCTTTCACTTACCTGGAAACAAATATATTATGGTCAATTATGCAATGCATTTTCTTTAAATAAAGTGAATAAAATAAATTCCTGCGGTAAGTGTTGTAATATCTATATTACATACACATATGCACAAGGTATCTCCAAAATGTATACATATTCTACTTATTCTAGACCCAGGATTTTAAAGAGTTTAAGAGTTTAAAGAGACATACAGTAGATTGTCTTAAAGGGAAAAAAACAGAAATTAGTGAAGTGAAGAATGAATGTTACAGAGGAAGAGAAGTCGTTGCCAAGGAAGAGAGATAAGAATGCAGAACAACTTTGGAACTAAAAATATTCTATTTGCCTAGAACATTACTCCAAGGAGGAGGGACAGAATCTGGGGGAATGATCACCAAATCCTGAAGGAACTCTGCATATGTAAGACTTGAATTCAATCTCAAGTGTTTGGAATTTAGTTCATAAAACATAGTTTTGATATGGTTCTAACCATTGATACAGAATGAGGCAAGGGGGCAAGTCTACAGGAAAAGGTGAGCAGATATTTCTTTGAGGGAATAAAATAACATCTCATTGGATAACTTAATTTGGCAGGGATCTCATTTCCTCCATTGTCCTGTTTATAACTTTCTGTATAAAATAAAAATGTGATGCCTTGGCTATGGGAGATATAGTGAGAGTTTAATAAAGTGACATACAAAATTCCTATAAAAATTCCCATGACATTTTTCAAATAAGTAGATCAAATGCTCCTGAGATTCATATGGATAAATAAATGTCCACAAATAGTAGAGAAATTTTGGCAAAAAAAAAAAAAAAGACAGAAGGAATCACTTTCCCCAATATTAAACTGTATTATAAAGCAGTAGTCATTAAAGCTGCATGGTATTGGAATACTGTCAGACTCTCAGGTCAATGGAATAGGCTTGAATAATGAGAGATGGACCCACAGTTTATGGAAAATTCATTTTGATAAAGGTGCAAGAAATAAAAAAGTGAAACAGGTAAAATCTCTTCAACAAAGGGTGCTTGGAAAACTAGTCATCTACATGCAAACTAAACAAAGACAGACACTCCTTATCACCATGCACAAAGGTCGAAGCAATATGGATTAATGACCTTAATAGCAGACCTGAAATCATAAAGTACATAAAGGAAAATGTAGGCATGACACTCAATGACATTGAAGCTAAAGGTATCTGACAAAAAACAAAACTATCCAAGCAAGTGGAAGCAAAAATAAACAAATAGGAGTACATTAAACTTAGAAACTTCAGCACTTCAAGGAGGACAGTAACTAGGATACAAAGGTCACCCACGAATGCAAGAAATTATTAACATAATAGCTATCAGCTAAGGTGTTAATATCTAAGATATGCAAGGCACTGATTGAAATGTATAAGAAAAAAATCTAACATCATCAAAAAAATTGGGAGAAGAAACGAACAGACATTTCCTCTGTGATAAAATATAGATAACCAAAAGACAGATAGAAAAATGTTCCAAATCACTAATCATCAAGGAGATGAAAATCAAAACAACAATGAGATTCCATCTCACACCACAGGGAATGCAGGCTGATCCAGCCCTTTTAGGAAAACAACATAAATATTTCTCAAAAAGCTATAATTAAGTTTACATATGAGCCAGCAAAGCAATTCCTAGGGATATACCCTAAAAACACAAAAATATAATTTAAGAAATGCCCTCTGAACTTCTATGTTCACCATAGCACTATTTAAAATAGCCAGAATCTGGAAAGAACCTATGTGTCCAACAGCAGATAAGTGGCTAAAGAAACTGTGGTACACAATGGAATACAATGCAACTGTTACAAAAAGTAAAGTCCTGAAATTTTCAAATACATGGAATGAATATGAACATATATTATGCTGAGTAAAATGAGTCAGAGGGAAAGGATAGACATAAAATTATACACTCGTTTTGTGAGATATAAGAAAAACAAGAGGTAGTATGGAAATAATATCCATAGACAATAGATATGAGTCTGGAGATCCAGCTCAGGATAGGAGCTTGCCACAAAGAGCAGTAAGTACAGGTAGAGTAGAGAAGGGTCTACTATGGCAATGGTAGTTGGAACTGATCACTCTGGACAAGAACTTGGCACTGAAAGGAGAGACAGTGATATGCAAGGCATACCTCCATTAACAATAGTGCCAACCACAGTGATAAAAGGGAGGGAAGGAGGAAAGGGGAGAGAG